>JARKIC010000483.1:0-260261 GCA_029378375.1 Mycena olivaceomarginata | reverse complement strand
ACACGAAGGATAGGTGCCGCCGTGACGGCTGTGGTGAATGAAAGCCCGCAGAGCGCGAACTAGAGCCTTCGCAGATATTAGCGGGACTACCAGCCATGTATGGGACTGAACTGACCGGATCTGTGGCCGCAAGGAGGGCATACATGATAGAGCGGCCGCCATACACGAAGTCACCTATTCGTCCAATTAAAGGGGAGCTGGAGTGGAACTGAAGGTACTCACTGAGGAGCAGGACTCTGTAACCGGTCCAATTATGCACACCGTCATTTTGGTGGCGTGAATGACGCAGATAACGCTGATGAGATTGAAGATGGCGGAAGCAACTGGATAGGCGACTGTGATTTGCCAGTTAATCATGGCGCCGAATGGTCTGAAAAGAACTTACTGATGCGAAGGATAAGCCGCGGTAGGCATTGGCATAGGCGACTTGGCTTTTTAGGGCAACCACTGGGCCAGAGCGGGACCGCGTTCCGGTCGCAATCCGAGAACCGCCGCCAACTACGACGCGCTTCTGTGCCCGAAGCTGCCAGGCACGCTGTGAGTATTATTGATTTTCAACGAAAGGGATCGAACCTGGTGCCGGACCATATAGATCACAACAATAGAAGTGCAAATGATCTCTCCGGCCACGCCAAGTAATGACCAAAACAGTTGAGTACCGATCTGGCCAGAATTTCAACTCTTGTATCTGAATCAACATGCAAACACCTACTTGCCACGCGAGTCTCTGCTTCGGGTCATCGTTGGAGTACCAACAGTCTTCGACGAGTGGATCCCACCTAAGGTTGAGGATTCAACGATCGAGTCGTTCCAGGATATTGATGAGCTCACCCATATTGCTTCAACGCGTACGGCGGTACGGTTAATACAAGCGAGAGAATGATCGATCCCAAGATGTACCACCATTCCATTTTCTTGCCATTAATTTGATGGACAACGACTAGCCTATGCACCGATTGAAGGAATTCTCGTTAGAATATGACCAGACTTACTGAAGATTCAAAGCGATCGAAAAAAGAAGGAAGCTCGAGAGCTCCAGTGTAAGCTTCGGCCAAAGGATGAGTATTCAATTCTTGGTTGCCAGGCAAACGAATCAGACCTGGAGTAACCAAATATCTAACCCAAGTCCAGCTGGGCCCGGTGAACTTGCCGCCAATTGCATTCGTGATACCGAAGACGGTACTGATTGAAATTAGACAGGACAGCGTACTTAGGACAAACGCTCACTTGGCCGCCAGTGCCCATACCAGAATCCGGAAACTGACTCTGTCGAGATGGGGCCTACAAACGGGATTCAAGGCGACAATCCCGATGACTATGAGCACGACACCGCAGAGCGCCGCCCCAATCATGGCTGTTATTGCCCATAGCTGGTTCCTTTCGTACAGTGAATAGATAAATGGCGCACAGAAGAGTCCACTCACGATTGATTGACCAACTCCGGAGTCCACGCAAATCCGTCGTTGTGGGTCATATTGGGGAAAGAAAGCGAAGGGAGCTTGTAGCGCGATTTTTGCGTATAAAATCAAGTCCACCGGCCCCGAGCGGCTGATGAATGATGCGATATACACCCAGGCACACACCATGTGAAATCTCACCTGGGACGATCCTCCACCAAAATCATTGAATCATCCCCACAGAAACATTTCTCGCTTGTATCCACGCGAGCTTACCTTTTTGAGACATTCAAATTCAGTTGAATGTGGTTCTAGCGTGGTTCCCCTGGGCAATAAGTTCATCTTCTCTCTTCTCCGATTTCGCCGCCGATTGTTGGCGGGCAGACTGGTACCTGGCGGCGCAGCGGGGACCTGGTTGCTACACGGGGTGGTAGTACCTGACGATACCTTGCAGGAAGGACGGCGCGGTGAACTCACATACTTCTCACCAAGTCGGCTTCCCCTTGACCATGCACCATCGGGCAAGCGGGACTCGGAAAGAGCCGGCGGATCAACATGTGAAATGTGCCATTAGAGTTTAGGGGCCAAATCAAGGCGAAATGACGTGAATGATAGGCACCTTCCGAGCCCACTCCGAGTCTTCTCCCCAACTTCTCACTGTAGCGGGTCTAGTGGTACAGATGGGGATTCTGTAAATCACCAGTGCACCTCTATGATGTCTTCAGCGACATAATCGATCCCAAATTAGGCAGGTTTCATCGCACTCATACATCCTTTGCAAATTGATCCACATATTTCATGATGCATTCAACAGCATCCGTGATGGTAATGGTAACCAAACGCCTCTACAATTTTACGCCCAGAGCACTAGTTTCTCTCCTGGACACCGAGCTGGGATCAAAGAAGGGTTTCTCGCCAATACCGACCACGCGATTTCCCTCTCTGGGCTTGGAGCCATAATCGTTTCTGTGAACACGAATATTAATCCAAATGTAGAACAAGGGCGAGTGAGATAAGATGCGACGGACGTTGCGGTGTGTAGCACGCATCTGTTGTCCCAGATTGCGACGCCGTTGGCACCCAGCGATGACGGACCTGCAGATCGTGGTTCTCCGAGATGTCGCGTCAAATACGCCAGAACGTCTGCGGATTCCTCCGCGCTGAGCTCGACGATGCGGTAGTAAATCTAGAAAGAAATCGAAACTGAGCAAGGATCGATAAGGTATGCCGCGACTGACGATTTATCCACGTATAGCGATTTGAAACCGGTGAGAGGGTGGGTTCTGTGAGCGTTCATCTTCATCGCACCCAGACATGATAATTTTTCTACCTGATGACGGGGCTATATGTTTCATGTGAGCTGTACTGTACGGTTTAATCAGTGAAGCACCCACTGTATCGCGGTCAAATGGCTGCCACTGTTCTCTGGATGGCCCCGGTTATCTTGAATTGGCAATCCCAGCTGTGCCGCCACTATTTCGCGGATTAAATGCGATAGAATGGATGCGGAAGAGGACTCGCCGGCACGAAGAATTCCCCGCTGTGTATAGCTGTAAGCCCCTCCAGAAATTTGGCAAATGTGGGCGAAAGTTTGTCGTAAGCTTCATACCCGCTGCAAACGTCGGTTTAGAGTGCGCAAATGAATTTGTATAACAATACCTGGCCCACTGAAATACTTGGTCAGTGGCCCAGTTAGGCGCTGAAAATTCATACCAATGTGTCGCCGCCCACTAAGACGTACCAATGCCCGAATGTTGAAGATCACGGACATATGTTGGAGGAGATGACTAGCTCACCTTCTGGGATAGTAAGCATCTTCAATATCTTTGTGGGACATTAGTCTGAGTTGTTTGATTAACCGCAGTCAAACTGACCGAATAATCCGCGGGGACGGCTTCAAAGGGATGTCTGTATGCCCCCGTTGCTCGCCCTACTGTTATCGACGAGGCCCGCTCGAGATATTCCTCTGAGAGATCATTTAGCTAGTATTTACGCATTTTACTATGAACACCACGCACCCCATCGACGAAATGACGCTTACGTCCTTGCCCAACTCGGGGGTTTGAGCGGAAATGGGATGCTTGTGCAGACTGGAGGAGGCGGGGCGCCCTGTGAGCTCACCCATCGACGAGCTAGAGTTTCTGCTGGTCGATTCTGATATCCTGCTCAGGGAAGAATACCACGCCACGTCGAGCGACCAGATAGCGAGTTCTCTGATAATATTATCGGAGTTCGCATCCGTGAGCCATTGGGACAGCTGGGCGGTGGTAGGGTCCAAAAATCGCGTTCCAATGGCCGGGGTCTCGTCTCTCTGAGCGATAGATGATATCGAGGGCAGCTCAATACAGAGATGCTCGCAAAGTGGCGAATCGACGTGTGACTGGGTATCATTAGTGTCAACGATGGGCGTAAGGAGGCAATACCCACTCAGCGCTCTTGGTCGTATCGTTGCAGCATGGTGTGCGCTTGAGCCCCCGAGATGAATAGAGAGTCAACGCAGCAAGATGGGAAGATATTAATAGGGGCGATCACGGCATGCATGCGGGGCGCCATGGGAATATTTCGTAAGTCGTGGCAGAGAACTCTGATCTGGAGCCCAGCTTGGTTCGTCCGAAGCTGAGCCAGCGCGATTTCAGGCTCCAGCATCAAAAAGAACACTTGTTCAGCCTCTTTTCCTCCCGCCTTTCCCTACCATGAGCTCGGAGGACTTGAAAACGCAAGACCTGTCTCAGCAGAGAAGTTCACCGACGGCAGCTCTGCCTCCAGTATCTACAGTGTCTCTGCCAGATTGCTCATGAAAAGGACCATCCTATCCGCTACCGATCATGTAGCTGGCAAAAGGTCCGTTCAGACCAAGTGTTTCCACGGATTCTTGTTCAACACGTTCGGCGTATGTAGACGACTGCGTTACTTATGTCCGAGTACATTTGCTTGGCAATTTTGTCGTTCCCTTGGTCAGCCCTCTTATCGTGAACTTTGCTTCATAACTCATCTTTGGCCCAGGTCATTCTCGGTCCTCGGCATGGTGCCTGGGGTCATAGTCACAATCTCGGTTGCGGCATCTGTCCAATACACCTCGTACATCCTTTGGAAATTCTGCATGAAGCACCCGGAGGTCCGCGACGTCTGTGACATTGGCCGCATAATTTTTGGCGGCTCGGAACTGGCGTACAATTTAACTGGTCTGATGTTCATCTTGAACAACACCTTCATCCAGGTGCGTCGCTCGAAATTTGAACCTTGGTCTGTTCTAAAGTCCAAGATTGGTTCAGCGCTTCACTGCATCGTTGGGGCCAAGCTCTTGAAACATTGACGAATTCCTCGGAGTGCACCATTGTCTTCAGTGCAATTACTGCCATCATCTGTTTCGTGGTCAGCTTGCCGCGCACCTTGAATCAACTCGCCGGATTGGGGACGTTCTCGGCAGTGACAATGGGTCTGGCCGTCCTCCTCGCGGTCATTTTCTCCGGTATACAAACGCACCCAGCGGGCTTTACGACTGAGCTCGGTGCGCCGATTGTCACTAGTGTCCCTGTCCCCGGAACAACCTTCGTCCTTGGTACAACTTTGGTTAATCGAACTTTAACTGAAGCTCACAATGTCTCACAGGAATGTCCGCTTTCTTGAACATCAGCTACACGCTTATCGGCCAGATTACGCTCCCTTCAGTGCGTCTTCTGTTTTCGGTCGGGTTTTCTACCCAGCTCAACCTCCATAGTTCATTGCAGAATGAAGGAGCCTCGCGATTTTCCGAAGGGTGCGACTCCGCTGAATTTCTTTCATCTCGTTTAATGACAAGTCAATTCGTCCAGCGCTCGCGGCCGTGACCATCTGCGAGGTCGTTGTTTTCACCTTGTGTGGCAATCATGTACCACTACGTTGGCAATCAATACATCACCGCGCCATTTGGCTCGCTCACACCAACTTACAAGAAGATTGCGTTCTCATTTGCGATTCCGACCATCATATATCTCGGTTCCTTGTACTCGGTAGGTCTCTCCTTGAAACTCATCAGGAGATACTAACAGTCTTCATAGTCCGTGACGGCGCGCTTCGTGTTCTTCAGAATCTACGCAAAGTCGGAGCACCGCTACAGCAACACCGTTAAGGGCTGGTTCGTCTGGAGCGGGATCATCGCCGTTACATGGGTGCTCGCGTTTATCATCGCGGAGATAATTCCCTTCTTCAGTGACATGTTGTCTCTCATGAGCTCGCTGTTGGTGGGCATTCATCCATTTTTTCTCGAAGGAAATCTCAACATAGCTGATCACTCTCTCCAGATGGCTGGTTCGGATTCGTCTACTGGGCCATGTGCTACCTGATTCTGTATCCGCCGTCCGAGAGGTGGAGTAGCATGTGGCGGTCGGCCGAAACTCTTCTCAACTATTTCCTCATTCTCTTCGGGCTGTACATGACGGTCGCCGGCACATATGTGAGCCTTAGTTCAAATTGGTACTCATAATTCTTGCATCCCTGAACGCCTGTGTAGGTCTCGATCCAGTCCATCATCGACTCGTATAACGCTTCGGCAGTAGGATCCGTCTTCACATGTGTCAGTAATGCCCTGTAGAAAACATATTTTTGGGTGAGAGATTTTGATATGATCCCTTACGACTAGAACAACAGGTTCTGAAACTCAGCAGAATTTCAGAGCCACATTCGCTTCCCAATCAAGCCATAGTGAGGAACCCCACGCCTTTGCGATTCCACACGAGACCGTGGCAACGGCTTCTGTGCCTAAACCCTCATTTCCAGGTGGATCATCACGCAGATGAGAAGTCTCCTGCGTGTGATCGCTCAATTACTTGTATTGCAGGAGGATGGAGGTAAAATGACTTATTGGATAGCCATCGAGCGCCTTGACTCGCAAGATCTGTCAGATCTGGCTCGCGATCCCGCCGCCTCCAAGCCGAGCGGTGGCCTGCACAGATTCAGATATCTGCCAAGTGCTCGTAATTCAATAGAGCCTAGAGTAAATTCACCTTACCGACCATTCGACAGCACAGCTAGGTGACGAGAACTGATGCTTGGGATCAATTCTGATGCTAGCCCAAGATAAGAAGTGGAGCTCCGTATTCGGATGCTATGTGGTGCGTTCCAAGTGAGTTTAATTACGGTTCGCGAGGATTGATCAGGTCGAAGCGGAATGCCGTGGTAGATATTCTGGAATCAGACCTACAGGGTCCACGCGGCGAGTGTGGAATCAACCTGACTACTCAAAATAGAGTTGGGTGGAACACCCGGAGACGCTCGTTTTGAATACTTGTGTTGGTAAGATACCCTTCATGTCATGCTGCTGCCCTGCGGTTCGTGGCTACACATAGGTCGAAACGCCTAGAGGTTGAATTGGGGTATCTACGGCCAAGCAAGGTAAAAAACCATCACTGAGACTTGTAATCTAAATGCGGCGCTGGAACTCCTGTCTTTCCTGGTTGAGCTGCGCGAGTTCTCTCTGGCGGCGGACCTTGTCCTCTTGAACACGAATACGGCTTCGCTCATCGAGGTCGCCGGGAGAGCCGTGAACGCCCCTCAACTCAGTACCATGTGGGGCTTCTTCGATGTCAGTTAGTGGCTTGAGCATCGAATGGAAGTGGTCGGTGTATCCATGGGGCGTTCCAGGAGATGCTGCGTGTTTTGTGGGAACACCGTCGCGGTCCATAACTAAACCGCTGTCGTTCTGATGTACTGTCGTGAGTTCAATATGAACTGAGAGGTTTCCCTTGGACTCGGTGCCTCGAAGCGTGCTATGTGCTCCCGAGACAGACGAGGGATAAAGGCCACGGCTATGCTGAATGAAAGCCCGGACAGCACGAACTAGGGCTTGGCGAAAATTAGCAGAGGAATTGGTTATATCAGTGGATTGGACTGACGGATCTGTGGCGGCAAGGAGCGCATACATGATGGATCGGCCTCCATACACAAAGTCACCTATTCAACTAAAGTGAAGACGAGTTCGAGCCCGACCAACGGGACTCACTGAGGAGCAGGACTCTGTACCCAGTCCAATCATGCACCATCATTCTGCGTGGCATGGATGACACAGACAACACTGGCGAGGTTGAAGACGGCAGATGCAATGGACTAGGCGACTATGTGCTGGTTCAACCTTGACTCTGAGTGATGGAAAGAAAACTCACTGATACGAAAGATGATTCCGCGGTACGGGTATTGGCATGATTAACTTGATTGTTCGCGGTGGCGACCACTGAGCCGGAGCGAGGAGCGCGTCACGCTGCCAGTCCCAATCCGAGAGCCATTGCCAAACATGATGCTGTTCTTCCGAAGCTGCAAGGTACGCCTCAGTATTTCTGATATTTTCCGCCCAAGTGGATCTGACCTGGTGCCGGACCATATATATGACAACAATAGAAGTGCAGATGACCTCACCCCGGTGACAGCTAGTAATGACCAGAACAGTTGTGTGCCAATCTGAGTCAAAGTCAATCTGGTATATCTGTAAATCATATCTGCGCCCACTCACTTGCCAGGCGAGTCTCTGCTTCGGATTATCGTTGGAGTACCAACAGTCTTGAACGAGCGGATCCCACCTGGGTGAAGGGTTCAATAAACGAGCTGCGGAATATTTTCGGGCCTACCCATATTGCTTTTAACGGTACGGGGGTACGTGTTAACGCAAGTGAGACAACATTGACCCCAAGATGTACCACCGTTGCATTTTCTTGCCATTGATTTGATGGACAATGACTAGCCTATGCGCCGATTGAAAGAATTCTCATTAGAATATGACAGACTCACTGAAGATTCAAAGCGATCGAAAAAAGAAGGAAGCTCGAGAGCTCCAGTGTAAGCTACGGCCAAAGGATGAGTGTTCAATTCATGGTTGTCGCGCAAAGGAGCCAGACCTGGAGTAACCAAATATCGAGCCCACAAGTCCAGGTGGTCCCGGTGAACTTGCCGCCAATTGCGTTCGTGATACCGAAGACGGTACTGATGAAAATTAGACAGGACAGAAACCCGCAGTCAGGACAAACGCTCACTTGGCCGCCAGTGCCCACACAGAATCCGGAAACTGACTCTGTCGAGATGGGGCCTACAGACAGGATTCAAGGCGACAATCCCGATTACTATGAGCACGGCGCCGCAGAGTGCCGCCCCAATCATAGCTGTTATTTGCCCATAGCTGGTCACTATCGTACCGTGAACTAAATAAATGGCAATCATAAAACTTCCACTCACGATAGAATATGACCACATGCAGGCGTCAGGCAAATCCGTCGCTGTAAGCCATACGATAGATAAAAAGGTGGAAACGAAATGGGTCAATGCGGGACAGTCTTTTGAATTCGTATGAGAGGCCCGTTGGGTGCGGGCACCAATAATCACGTATGCTCTGAATGGCAGTGCGCCCCACAGCGGAAACAGTATTTGCCGTAGTGGAACGGTGTCGCGAGCCAGTTCATCAGACAGTATATTTGAACGATTGGCTCGAAAAGGCTAGACCTCTCATGAAACCCGTAATCCTCGTCGTCCGTATCTTCGGCATCAGACGTAATCGCCTTGCGCGACATTATGAACTGGCCATTC
Source organism: Mycena olivaceomarginata (assembly GCA_029378375.1). Lineage (NCBI taxonomy): Eukaryota > Fungi > Basidiomycota > Agaricomycetes > Agaricales > Mycenaceae > Mycena > Mycena olivaceomarginata. The sequence goes on along the minus strand of JARKIC010000483.1, from coordinate 251,319 downwards.
TCGAAAGTCCCCGTCAGCTGTTTCTTGCCAAGGCGACTACACCACACCTGTTCCATCTTCCAGCGTTGTGGCGGACCAGCATTTGAACTGAGCTATTAACGTTCATCACTTGTGGGCGAGGATGGTGGCTGATAACCACAGAGAGCTCCACGGAACCTCCCACGAAGGCCCTATGGAAGACGCGCGAACTTCCGGGACCGTGATTTGTGGCAAGTCAGGATGATGATAGTTTCACGAGGATTCCGTGTTTCCTGAGGCCGGCTGAACGAGCATTGGTATCGTTCACACGAAATGACGCCCTTTGCTCGAATGTCAGATAACCCCATCATTGTCTTCAAACTTTCGCTGAGTGAGATGACAAGCGGTTAAACTGAAAACCCTTGAACTATGGATTTAAGATTTGAAACTGTACGTTTTTAAAGGCTAAATTGGCAAATTTACATCAGCCGACCGATAGGCAGCGCGAAGGGAAAAGATACTCGCCAGGGCATTATGTTTTCAAGTAATTTTCCTTCGCTGGCCCGATATGGATGGTCATCCCGCGACCGAACAAGCTCTGACAGCTGCATCCATGGACGACAGATCAAGTCCGCCCTCTTCTGCCCCACACCAGGCGGAAAGTACATTGAGTGGTTCCAGGATCATGTCGAGCAAGCCCGGGGCCCCGCGCTGACGTCGGTTACAACGCGAGGCGAGGGCCGCCACAAGCTCCCCGCCAACCTCGTAGCCCTCGCACTCGATGTTGCATTGTGCGGAGGCTAGGGAGGAACGTCGGGGCATGTTTGCGATCAAGTGCCTGCACGAGGGGCGCTCATAACCCAGGAGTGCCGACACCACTAAGGTCGAGGTCCACGAGCTGTGGCATGGCAAGGAACCATACGACGTCTATACTGTGGCGGTATCGAAAGGTCGGCGCTTAGTGAAATCGGCACAAGGACGACGCGCAGCGGGGTAAGCAGCTGTTGCAAGACGTCGATGGGGAGTATTTGGGGTCGCGTGAGGTAAAGGTTGCGGAGAGTGGGCAGTTCGATGATAGCGGAGGATATCGGGGGCACTGTGGGAGATACTCAGATCATGGAGGGAGTGTGTGTGGGTCCCGTACGGGCTGAAGCCCGGAACGAGGTACAGGAAGGTGCATGTTGTGAGTCTCGGACACGAGCGAAAAAACGAACAAGCATTTCGGCGACGGATAGGGAGTCGGCCGGTGGAATGCCCGTAAGCTGGGTGCCATGGAATGGCTAAGAATGGACGGGAAATGTTTGCGCTGGCCTAATGTAACTTCACGTAGCGCCGGAGTGTTGGTGAAAGCGCGGACCGTAATGGCATCTTGCGTAACATTAACTGAGCCTGAAGGATATGCGAGCCTTAGATTCCGCAGTAATGGGACAGGGCCCTAGGTTGGGAGCTCAGAAAGGGTATGTATAGACGCCCCAAGCCTGAGTGACTCGCAACGGGTGCGCATAGCGGTGAACCAGGTACCCATCTGCACCGGCGCGGACATTGCAGTTTCGTAGAATCCTAGGGAAAGGGGAGCTAATGAGGCGCGGCTAATCCATTCAGTCATATGCCGTTCAGTGTTTTCCATGCGGCGCGGATATGGATGAAGTGTAATATCCAGATGCTTTCCAAAGAGCCGGCGTGCATAGAGTGAGGGCTCTCCAGGGATGAGCATATCTGCAAAAGCAGCAAAGGAGCATCTCTGGGCGATGGAAGATGATACCACTGGACGGGAAGGCACCGAATAAAATCTCGGTGGTGATTTCGGGTGGCAGGGCCGAGGACTGGGTATATTGTGCTGTTCAGTTTCAGACGGACCGTTGTTTGAGCTTGTGTAAGCGCAAGGGGCACTGGTTCGGAGTGTGGGGTGTGCATGGCGGATGGGAGGGGAATGAGTCAGCGCAAAGTCGGCGTTTCGGCCATCGCATCGAGGAAACCGGATAAGATAAGATTGATAACGCGTCAAGTCTTTGACTAAGAAATCACGGTTTGTGATATTGCACCCATTATTCGTATAGATATTACACATGGGATAGAATAGAAGTACCAAAGCACGAAAGAAAAGAAAGCCCGAGAAAGAATATTCATCGAGTTCCGCCTGTCCCAACTCCTCAAGCTCTAGGAAGAACCCTGTTTCGTATACCCCGTTTTGAACTCGAACTTGACTTCGGACCAAAAGAAGCACCATCAGTCAGAATAATTTACAGAAACTGTCTTCTTGGTCTCGCGAGCCTTGCGGGTCTTCAGGCGGACAGTTCGCGTCCCGGAATCCGGCCGATGGCACGAAACATCGTCCAACCACACAACCTTTCGCCGCAACTCGTCCACGAGGCGCAGGTGTTTTAAAGCCGCGCGACGATGCGGGCTTAAATTCCACCGACTTTAGCCCTGGCTCAAACATCGAAGAAATTTGGCCAGGGCGTCGACGTTGCGTGTGAAGTTATCAGAGGATGAGCATGGAGGTAACACATTGGATCGCGGGGACCAGGTCTCTGAGGAGTCGTCGCGATCCAGGCGCCGGAGAAGCGTAGTCGCATGCATGGGGTTTCAGCCTGGGCCCTGCCCGCCAATAGAGTGAGGACCTCCATAAATTCCGTTGCGGCGCGCGCCACGGGAGTCGATGCGGGGGCAAAAAGGATGAGGTCGAAAAGTGCGGGTAAACTGTCCGCTGCATGGTGTAGATGGATAAAGTGGGAAGGCGTTGTTGTGAGGTGCGTTAAATAGCTGAAAGACCCAAGAAAAGTTCCAAAATGGGAACGGACTCGGGGGATGGCTGTGGAAGGTACTCGAGACGCTCGATAGTTGTATGGCGAATGAGGAAGGCATCAAAATCCGACATGTATATGTCGTGCACTTCCGGCGCGCTGTACTCCGTCTCCCTCCCCATGCGGAGTTCCTTGAGATATGGAAGATCAAGCAGTGGGAGGAACGCGGGCCCATTCCATCGCACTGAGTGCAGGCGTTAGGTTAAAACACCTGACGGAGTGGGCGTTGAGTACCATCAACGTCCAGTCAGAAGGCAGGGGGGCATGTTTGACGTGCAAAGAGCGCAGCGTATCGTGCTCAAGAACGTGCGAATTGCAATACGTAGTTCCGTAAATTTCGCCCACGGTGTTCAGAACGAGGTCCATTTTGACCTCCTTCCAGGGCCGCCTTTCGATGACGGTGTTCCGAATTTTCGCACGAATTCCAGGCGGGGGTGCAAGAATGGTTGAACGATACGCCATAGGTCGCGGCGCGCACGAACCAGAAAGAGCAACCTGTCGGTAGTGATAACCAGCGTCTTCCGGTAGGGGTAACGCAATTGGCAACCGACAGATCTCCCTCTGCATGGTGCCTGCCTTTAATCTATTTTGTACTTCCAGTCATCCGATCTGGTGGAGAGATTCCACATGAGCTGCACCTCCTCCAGGGCGTTTGTGGGAGAGGAATCGACGAAGATAGAGCATAATCTGTATTGCCCTGGCCCCTGACCCCCAACACGACGCAGCTGAACTTCCGAACTGGGGGAGATGAAGAAGGCGGTCTGAAGGACGGGGAAGATGTCCTTCCTTCCTGGAACGGTAAAAGTCCCCGAGCGAAGGTCCGTAGGTAGCATTCCGTGGCGAGCGAGATAGATAGGGATGGCATGACCGTTGAATGCCCGACTGACGCGCGAGACGGCCACCAACATGGCATTGTCGAGCATTTTAAAGATTTCAGACCATAATTCATATGGCAGAGCCAGAGGCTCGGGCTGAGATTTCCGCAGAAAGCGAACTGAGAATCGCGGAAGAGAGGGAAGGCGGGGAAGGCACAGAACGGTCATGGTGGGTTGGGATTGACCCGCGAAGAGCTGTGGGCCTGGACGTGCACTGCCGGCAGATCATTTATCACGTCACCCCCGACCAATCTGACACATCCGCTCAGCCACGAGTCGACGACCCTGACGCGGACAGTGAAAGCCGGAAGCCCGTAGGTATCGATGGTTCTCTTAGTTCTCCGTTTTCTCTCCGAACTGAAGGCTTGTTTTGTCGTCCCTCTACCTTCCAGTAGTGTTCTGTGGCTTGGCTTCAATTGAGCCGTCGAGCCGTCAAGCGAAGCCGAATGTCACGGCTTTTGGCTTTGGCTTGTCAAGCGGCTTGAGCCGCGGCTTCATGCCGTTCCGAAATAACATCTTGCAGCCGGTCGCTTCTTGGATAGAAAGTAATATCGGTGAGAGCGAGAAGAATGCGCACACAGATCTCAGCCCTCGTAAATTCAAACTTACCACCAGATGTGCGCAACCTTCAACTTTTGATGGCATGTTCAGTTTGGGTTGAATTGATTTCCGGCAGTCTGAATACATGTACGCAAGTTGTACGCAGGTTTTTAAATTGCGAATTAACTTTTCTGAACAGGATTTTCAGCCATCCGTTGCCGGGGGAAAAAAGCCACGGCTTGAGCCAAAGCCAAGTCAAGCCAAGCTGTAGGGGCCGGCTTTGGCTTTGGCTTGGAAAATGTGAAGCCCAAGCCGGGGGCTCGCAAGCCAAAGCCGTGGCTTGCAAGCCAAGCCAAGTCGCGGAATACACTACCTTCCAGATTGGGGGTGGCCGCACATTAGATGGTTGATTCGTAGACCGCCGATTTTATGGCGCACATGAGTTACTGTTTGTCGAAGCCAAGGGCAACGGCACGTGTTAGTGGGCGGCGAACATTAGTATAATTTTCAACGTCATTGGCCCCGCCCATACAAATTCTATCGCGCGCCCGAGAACCATTTTGACTACTTTCAGACGAGCGTGCGGGCTTCATTTCACATCCAGCGCATTTTTTCAAATTCTTTGTTTCCCCGCGCACAATATATTTTAATACTTTTCACGCCCGCTCAGTCCCAGCCATCGCAAGCCTTTGGCCATTCCCCTTGCGCACCCTCACGCACCCGAACTTATCCGCCCCGCCAACGACCGCGTCCCTGCCAGCAGGGCTCGCAGTCGTTCATCCTCCGATTCCTCCTCAAGCTTCCGCGCTACGACGTCCGTGATCATCGTCCGTAAATTCGCCGATACGTCGGTTCCCGCCGACGGGACGCCTGTGCGCCTCTAGCAATGGTGGGCATAGCATCTGCATATCACGGAGACAATGGATATCGCCCTCTCAATATTCGGCCCGGCGCGACACAGTCCGCAGAGGACCTCTTTTCTTCGTGTACAGATTGATCTTTTCTTTGACTGTTTCGATGCGTTTCTGGTGAGTGTTTTCGGTTGACGCCAACGCCGGTGCGCGTGATTGGGAGATTCGATACTCGGGGCCGATGAATGAGCCGGCTGGACGAGTTCTGGATGGAGGGCAGTGAGACAGCAGATAGGAGAGAGTCCGACGAGGATGTGGAGGTGAACGGTGGCAACGCACCACAGACGCCTCGACAAGAGTTTTCTCCGAGTCGGTGCTCAGCAGGCCGGCTCCTTCCCGCCGGCGAGAGACAAATTGAAACTGAGGACATGGATGCTCGGGTGGTAGGGTAGAGGAGGAGGAAGGCGGAGACACAGGTATCGGTCGATAAAGGCGAGAGGATGAAAGAACACTTCAAGTGTTGGGCTTTGGATTCGCAGAATGCCAAGATTGGACAAAGGAGAGGCTTTAACGGAGGCGAAGAGTTATGAGGATGAGGGTAAGAGGAAAGAGGGAGAGATTGTGCTTTGCTTCCGCGAGACAGGGGGTAAACGCCAAATGGGAGTTGCTGAGATTCTGCATCCGCTCCACATCCTTTTTGGGACGAGCATCGCCATCTTGATCCCGGCGTCGAGCGGCAAACTGATTCTGTGCCGCTACTGCCGTGAGGTGCCGTTATGCCGTTTTGGAGTTTGAAGCCCAAGTACGAATTGCAATAAATTCGGGAATTGGAATGTCCGGGATCGAATGTCCGGGTAGACTCGTAACCAGCCTGCCTACGGCGTTCTATGTTGGAGGTATCGAGTGATGGGCACGCACTGCCCCCTGCACCGCAATTTGTTACCAGGTTCAATTGTTCATGCCGCCCTTCGAATTATTGTTGACAGGCTAAATTTGTACCTTAATTACTGTAGAGTAGTATTTATGTCGCGTAGATAGTGAAGAATTCCCCACCGCGTTTTGCAACGGGTTCCCTGCTAATTTGGAGTCTCTGGCCTTGAATTCCAACACAACGCGGCAGCATAACCCCTCCCGCACCGTCGTCACTCAGTTGCCTGCTAATCGTACCTAGGTGCGCTGGCTTTCCATCCTCGTATTCCGGCCCGGCACTCAGTCGCCTGCTCACTGTTCTGGGGCACTGTTTTATCGTCGTTACCCCTGTTCGCCTCAGTGGCTCGTTGACCCAGTGGCTAGGCTCCCTCGCCAGCTAGTGCTAGGAACAGACCACAAGCCACTCGACCCGCTCTACCATCCTCGTTCCCTATCTTCGGCACTTATATCTGTGGAGTCCGGCATCTCACGGGGGTGCGCGAGCTGTGACAGACAGGGTGTGGAGATCGAGGGAAGGTGATGGTGACGAGGGTCACCACTTCGAAGACGGTCATGGTGCAGGTGTTGCTTTGGCAAAGTCGGAACCTGGCCAGTGGCTGTACGGTACGAAGAAGAAGCCGTGTGGGGGCTCAATGCCCAACATTGTCGTGAGGGGGTCGCTTTTCCTCTCTGTTGCAAGACCTCGCACAAGGTCCACGCTCCCTGGGTGGGATTTGGACGGATGTCGGTGGATCAAGTATGTGGAGATTTTCTGGTGGTACGTGGCCCAGCTTGCGGGGGTGCCGTCAGAGTTGGAGGAATTGGTGTGAAGATTTCGAGTGCGCGCCCATTGCCTCGCGGGGGTGTGTTGGAGGTATCGAGTGATGGGCACGCACTGCCCCTGCACCGCAATTTGTTTACCAGGTTCAATTGTTCATGCCGCCCTTCGAATTATTGTTGACAGGCTAAATTTGTACCTTAATTACTGTAGAGTAGTATTTATGTCGCGTAGATAGTGAAGAATTCCCCACCCGCGTTTGCAACGGGTTCCCTGCTAATTTGGAGTCTCTGGCCTTGAATTCCAACATTCTAACAAGGCGAGCTTGTTGCCGTAGGCAGACTGGTACTTCTCGGCCTGTGTGAAAGGGCTGAGGCGGAGTTTGAAATTAAGTTAGTGAGGCCGATGACGCAATGACGCAATGAGCTGCGGCAATTCCGGAGATCACGGTCCGAAGTTGATCGCCACTAAACTACCCTCAGGTTTTACGGTGTTCTGTCCCACAATACAAAATGTAAGGAGGCAAATTGGAGGATACAATTTTCATTCATTCTCCCCGCTTCAACCAAAAAATAAGCTTCAAAATTGAGCACAAAATGAGTAAGATTTTTAAAAGGTCACTTGAATTCAAACTCCGCGACAGCCCTTTTGGCGGCTCCGAGAAGTACCAGCCTGCCTACGGCAACAAGCTCGCCTTGTTAGAAACACCGTAGGCAGGCTAGTTACGAGCCTAATGTTCCGGGATCAAACGATCGGCGGACATATGACGCATGGGAGCGAAAGTGGCAAGAAGCGGAGCTGAATTATTCTCAGCCTAAGCCTCGCGACAACATCTGTAAACAAACCGAACGCGCTCAGCCATGGCGCTTTTTCGCTGCCTACGACGCGACCCAGACCTACAAGGGTGTCTCTTTCTCGCAAACTAATGACTTTTTACTCGACTTCTGTCACCCCTGAAGAACAATATTATTCTTTGTCAGCCCATAACTGTATCTACGATGGATCCTCCTGCCCGTCCTCCCGCAGTCTATCATCTCTTTTGTTTCTGAGGCTACTGGGGTCCCTTTTTCTGCAATTCCAAAGTGCTGGGCACTTCTGAAGGAAGAAGTCTGGGCCCTACCTAAGCCAGAGCTGTCAAACGATGAGGAGGAGCTCTTCCGCATGCACGGGTGAAAGGTCGGGATAAGTAAGTAAATACTCATCCTTCTGAGCTGCATCTTACACACCAAAGCCTCCATCTCCCTTTTCCCACCCATGCAGGAGTGTAGGAACACATATTGTGCAAGAACCAATGCTATGAAGAAGAACGACTGTTGGCAGGTGGTCATCTACACCTTAGGTAGCGGTGTCCTCCCGGCCTGGGCGGTTCATCTGTACTGCCCCGACTGTAATACAAGCTATCACCACAATTTCTCCGTTCAGGACGGCATCAGAACATATTACGGCGACACTCCAGCCTATATCCAAATCGGCGAACACCAATTTGCGGAGCGAAGGCTTGTTGGACTATGGGTCACCTCGATGCTGACTGCATGGTACGCCTTCTATTCTTTTTCCTTCCTCAGGTGCCAAACCAATACCTACGCAGGGTCTCAGCGGGAAATCTTTCACGCTTGTATGATATGGCGCTCTCGAAAACAACAGGAGCGCGATTTCGCAGCAGGTGGATGGCAGTTTGGCTGCATCCTCACTGTTGATCATGTCTGGGACGCCCTTCATTATTCTTACCCTCCTTGACTACAAACAATCGCAAAGGAACATGCCTTCAAGTTGTCAGCAACGGCCTCTGGGTCGGCTAAACAGTGAGTAACCTGGCGAGAACCCCAACCAGGAGAAACCCGATAGACGCTAATAGGCTCGTGTGTTCCCCGAGCAGTAGGACCAGTCGTACGGCGTCCTCCCTAGGAGGCCGTATGTCGTAGGTCGGGATGCGAGGCGGAACCCGGAACGAGTCGAAGAGGGTGTGATATCCACTCAGGTACAAAACCCGAGGTGTGGATACAACCCGTAGTACGGTGCGAGGGAAGCGGGACAGAGTGGAGACAATGCCTATGTCAAGCCAAGGTAGAAGCCTGAGATTAGACGAGGTAGAATTCTACTGTACATGGAGATTCTACCGTCTTATATAGGCTTCTAATAAATTAAAGCGATCGCGGTCAATCGCGATCAGTTCCTGCAACGTAGCATTAAGGAGCATTAATGCTGATGCTCCTGGACTCCTCTGTGTTGGTTCCCGTGGCGTCGGTGGACCAGGAGACCCGACGTTCGGGTTTCCTAGTCCTAAGTGTCATCGTCTCCAGTGGTTCAAACCCCGATCGGGTTTGCAACCACTCCTGTACTCCGTGTACTCTCCTGTGGTCAGCCCTTGGTGCGTCCGGGGGACTAGAGTCCGTCTATACGGGTTCCTAGTCCCTAACGTCTTCTGTATTCCGTGGCGCAGACTCCCCGAGTCTGCGGCTTTTAGAATCCGAGGCCGGGTTTTCAACCGTGAGAAGGTCACATGGTGGCGTCATGAGAGTCCCGTGCCGCTAAGACGCGTCTGTATCCGTACGGACGCGTCGCGCGAAAAAGTAGAACCCGGGCGATTCATGACATCACCCCCCCCTCTTCAAGGTCGTTGTCCCACTACATACAGTAAGCACTTTGCAAAGTCCCCACACATTAGTGTCATGGGGTTTTGCAAAAGCCCCCACTAACTCATGGATATCCCCAAATGGGCTGTCCTGGCCTGATCCTTCTCTGCCATCCAGAGGCCATCATCCCGGCTGTTCTCGGCTTGGCCTGGCACCTTCCGGATATTCCGGGCATGCCAAAAATAATAAATTGTCCATTAAAATGGCCATATTTCAATTAAAATGGGCAAAACTGATGGCTGCCTGTATTGGGGTAGGATTGATGGGCCCCGGCCATTGCCTAACATTGATGGGTGTTCGTATTCGGGTTTACAGCTGCTCTACCATTGATGGCTGCCCGTACTGGGGCTGCAATTGATGGAATGCTACAAAAAAGCGCTGCGTTTTGGAAATGTTTTGCATTTTGTGGGCCAACGAGGCTACTGATTGGAAATGGTATAGGTGACTCTTGTAGCTCTCAATGAGCTCTACAATCTGAGCATAACTTTCCCTTTTTGGACACTAACTCATTTCGCCCAAAAAGGAAATTCCTAGTATTAGCTCTTCCCTGGTGCATAGTTCAACTGTTTTGGATGATCTAACCATATAGGGATGTTATTCTAGGTTACTTGAAGCTGACCAGGCCAAATTAGAGCCCATTATGGTGCAATGATAGGGTGCAAATAGCGAATTTGATAAATTGTATTCCTGGCCATGATATCCTGGCAATGCAGCAATATATATACCTCCTGACTGTATTGATTTGTTATCCTAGGTTTGAAGGTGACTGGGTCAATTGTAATCAATTATAATGTACCAATATGGTGAAAATAGCGAATTTGGTAAATTGGTGTTCCTGGCCATGATATCTTGGGGATGCAGCAATATAAATACCTTCTGAGTGTATTAATTTGCTTCCCTAGGCATTGAAGGTCACTGGGACAAATTGCAACTCATGATAGTGCAATAATAGACTGAAAATAGCGAACTTTCCCTTTTTGGACACTAACACATTGCACCCAAAAAGGAAATTTCCTATATCAGCCCTTCCCTGGGTCAGAATTCAACCGTTTTGGATGATCTAACCGTATAGGGATGGTATTCTGACCTCTTTGAAGCTGACTAGAGCACAGTGGAGCCCATTACATTGCAATAATATGGTGAAAATAGCGAATTTGGTAGATTGTGTTCCTGGCCCTAATATCTTGGGGATACAGCGATGTAGATACCTTTTGACTGTATTTCTTTGTTTCCCTAGGCTATAAAGCACCCTGCAAGCAATAAATTATGTGATGATCATTAAGAACATCGCATTTTGGCCATACAGGGAAATTCAATTTTTCGTCCTATTCTGGCCCTCCCCAGGGTGTGAGATATCCCAACACACATGTTTTGGACTTAGCTGATGTATATATCTTGGAAATGTGGACAGCTGACACCAAGGTCACCCCATACCCCATGATTTGAGGTGATCATGTGCTATAGTGCTGTTCACCCCATTCAGCATGCCACAGGGTTATAGGGATCCTTCTGAGCAATTCAAACAGATATTCCAGGCCATATGAAGAGTTCCCAGCCAAAAAGCAGGTTAATATGGGATCATAAACTCGAAATATGTCAGATGTCATTTCTTGGTTGTTTCATGAATAGGGCACCAAGGAGACCAGTGAGTGCGAAATAGACACTGAGAATGGGAAGAGACAGTATAGCTGACTCAGATTGAGCTTTATTTGAAGTGTTTTGGTGAAATTCTGGCCAGATGGTGTTTTGAACCATGGGCAGTATATGGAACCAAAGTTGTACTCCAACCTATATGCTCAGCAACAGTATTCAGCCGAAACTCGACCAAAACACTTCAAATAAAGCACATTCTGAGTCATTTACACTCTCCCTTCCCATTCTCAGTGTCTATTTCGCACTCACTGGTCTCCTTGGTGCCCTATTCATGAAACAACCAAGAAATGACATCTGACATATTTCGAGTTTATGATCCCATATTAACCTGCTTTTTGGCTGGGAACTCTTCATATGGCCTGGAATATCTGTTGAATTGCTCAGAAGGATCCCTATGACCCTGTAGCATGCTGAATGGGGTGAACAGCACTATAGCACATGATCACCTCAAATCATGGGGTATGGGGTGACCTTGGTGTCAGCTGTCCACATTTCCAAGATATATACATCAGATAAGTTTAAAACATGCGTGTGGGGATATCCCACACCCTGGGGAGAGCCAGAATAGAGCGAAAATGGAATTTCCTCTGTATGGCCAAAATGCGATGTTCTTAATGATCATCACATAGTTTATTGCTTGCAGGGTGCTTTTATACTCTAGGGGAACAAAGTAATACAGTCAGGAGGTATCTATATCGCTATATCCCCAAGATATTATGGCCAGGAACACAATCAATCAAATTCGCTATTTTCACCCTATCATTGCACTGTAATGAGCTCCACTGTGCTCTAGTCAGCTTCACAAAGCTTGGAACAACATCCCTATATGGTTAGATCATCCAAAACGGTTGAATTATGAGCCAGGGAAGGGCTGATGTAGGGAATTTCCTTTTTTGGGTGCAAGGTGTTAGTGTCCAAAAAGGGAAAGTTCGCTATTTTCACTCTATTATTGCACTATAATGAGCTCCGATTTGGCCCAGTCACCTTCAAAGCCTAGGAGAACAAATTAATACAGTTAGGAGGTATTTATATTGCTGTATCCATCATGGCCAGGAACACAATTGATCGAATTCGCTATTTGCCACCCTATTATTGCACTATAATGCGCTCTAATTTGGTCTGGTCAGCTTCAAGTAACCTAGAATAACATCCCTATATGGTTAGATCATCCAAAACAGTTGAACTATGCACCAGGGAAGAGCTAATACTAGGAATTTCCTTTTTGGGCGAAATGTGTTAGTGTCCAAAAAGGGAAAGTTATGCTCAGATTGTAGAGCTCATTGAGGGCTACAAGAGTCACCTATACCATTTTCCAATCAGTAGCCTCGTTGGCCCACAAATGCAAAACATTTCCAAAACGCAGCGCTTTTTTGTCGCATTCCATCAATTACAGCCCCAGTACGGGCAGCCATCAATGGTAGAGCAGCTGTAAACCCGAATACGAACACCCATCAATGTTAAGGCAATGGCCAGGGCCCATCAATCCCACCCCCAATACAGGCAGCCATCAGTTTTGCCCATTTTAATTGAAATATGGCCATTTTAATTGACAATTTATTATTTTTGGCATGCCTGGAATATCCGGAAGGTGCCAGGCCAAGCCGAGAACAGCCGGGATGATGGCCTCTGGATGGCAGAGAAGGATCAGGCCAGGACAGCCCATTTGGGGATATCCATGAGTTAGTGGGGGCTTTTGCAAAACCCTGTGACACTAACTCTCATGGATTTTTGAAAAGTATTTACTGTACCAGCTGGTTGTCCTCAACGACCCGTAGGTACCCCCGTCCCCATCTTCCCAATAATTCCTGCAAGGCGAGTTTTATCCTTCAAAATTTTCCTGCGTCGTGGGGCTTATTGTCACTGCCCATCGATATTACCCGCGAAGGCGTCCTTCAGTCTTCTCCGTTCGGGAACCCGCAATCCAAAATATCCAGTGTTCTCCCTTCGTGGTGGTCCCGTTATCCGGATCGTAAACACCGCACCATGGTCGTAGGGCTTATTGTCACTGCCTATCGATGATTGTCGCGCCGGCGTCCCCGTTGTCTTCGGGTGCTCGACTCCCCATGTGGTGGTGTTTCCTCTCCTCTGTGGTTCGACCTCTGTCGAGGTGCCCGGGTTATGCAACCCGCTGTACCCCCTATCCGCAACTTCGGCTAAGGTTTGCCGAAGTTTGATGGCCGTGAATGTTTCCGTTGCTATGGGCGCCCGAGGAGGATTCTTTGATCTACTTCCAAAAGTAGAGCTCGCTTAGTGCTTCTTCTCGAAGCGCTTTAAGCTTTTCTCCTTGAAACATGGGCTCTGGGTTCTGAACTTAATCAGGACCTCGAGCCCTTCCGTTCCCGTTCCTCCGCAGCACGCCACTCTCTTTTTTCCACCACCATGTCTTCTCCTCTGCGTAACTTCGCGATCTTCTGGAACTTCGGCCTCCGTTTCTTCCTCAATCCCAGGACGTCGCCCCCGTCGCCACCTCGACTGGGATACCCAAACGCGGATGGGACCCCGCTTGCTCTGGGGTACGGCGTGGAGAACTTTCGCCGCCCCCATCGCTTTTTTCCACGAACGATCCGACGGCGCGTCGGCAATACTGGCTTTCGGATTCGACGCCGTGAGGGGTGGTGTGCCCGGTCCAGAACCCGTCCCCCCGGTCGACGGGTTTCTTCGCCTTTGGCTGGCAACCTTCGTATCCCGGGCGTACTTCCGGATTTTCCTGGAGTCTACCCTTCCTCCGGCTCACTACCGGCCTTCTCATCAACTCCCTGTCTTCGATTTCCGGCCCCGGGTTGTAGACTATCCTCGGACGTGGTCTTTGGACGAAATCGCGCACCAACACTTCCTGGTGTGCGCCTGGTTGTCGTTCTGGTGTGTCGAGGAGCGGGGTCCGGCGAGCTGGCCCATTCGGGTTTTCTGGCTCCGACGATCGGAGCACCCCACCATGCCTCCAATTTTCGACGAGTTGTTGGATAGAATGGCGCTGTCGTTTGAGATCTCTTTCGACCAGTACTGCCAGTCTCGCCGGGACCATATTCGCGAGGATCGCCTCCGAAACCACCTTTTCCGAGTGGTGGTACGCCGTTTCTATCGTCTCGAATGGTTCGCATTCCTGTTACTAACCCGTCGGGTAGTTGCACATGGAACGGGTTCTCTTCTGGCTCAGCCGAATGGGTTTCGGGGTCTCCTGGTCCGAACGGTACGACCAACTCCTCGTTCGGCTGTTTCCCGAGGTGTATCCCGACACGCCCGAGGCGGATCGGAAGTCGAACTTGATTGCTCTCCGTTCGCGACTTCTCGGCTTCAGTCGCCCTGAAGCAGGTCCTCGCCATGGCCCCGCGCCTTTCGAGGCGCCCCCGGGTATCGCACGAATTCGCCTCATCCCGACGAGGGAACCCGACGTTCGTTCCGGGTTTCAACCTTCTCCCGATTCGTCGGTCCATTCGGCGAGTGGTGCAGCCGTTCGGTTTTCGACGGATGGGGTGTTGGAATATCTCGACGGTGTGTAACCCGACCGGACGAAAGTTTCTCGGGTTTCTGACGCCTCTTCTCAGAACTTGCCTCTTCCGATGGACAATGGACTCCCCCAGAGGAGAGCGCATTCCCCGGGCACATCATGGTGGGCGACGAGTTGGACCTGGAAATTAATCGCTGCCCGGCTTGTCGCCCAAGTGACTTTCTAGGGGCAACCCTCCCTACGCCGCCTCCACCGCCGCTGCCCACCCCGTCGCCTTCCCCTCCCGTTGTGCATACTCCCTCCCCCCCTCCAATCGCCGTGTTGGAGACGGAGGAGTCCTCGCCGGCGCCTCCCCCCACGCCACCTCCGGTACCCAAGAAAACGGTCCAAAGCGCGGAGGGCCCCAGCGCACTCTCCGCAGGCGTCGAAGAGCGGCGCGTTGCAACCCGAAGGTCGGAAGCCGCCCGTTATTCGCATTCCCTCGATGCGCGCGCGCTCGTCCGCAGGATGGGATACTTCTCGACATCCCCGAGCGTTCCCGGCGGAGAGGTTGCATCCGAAAGGGGCGATGGTACGAACACTGTTCCCTCCTTGCAAGTATTGCAACAACAACGGGCGTTTGTGCACTTTGGAGGCGGGATATCCGTTATCCGCCAAAACCCCGCGCTGTTGTTCGCCTTGCAAGGCGGCGCATATCTCTTGTCCTGCGTGGACCCAAATTTTCCAATGCGTACGAGGATGGAGACGACGAGATCTTGGGCGAGTTTTTTGGTGTTGCTCTGGGAGCACCTTGGGGATGGATCCTTTTCGCCTTTGCAACCCGACCCTCGGTGGTCGGACTTGACGCAGACCCGTGCGTATCTTTTTAATTTTTCCTGGGTCCGTTCCCACATCCACTAACATTTCTTCTCCTTCCTAGGGCTCTCGACCACTTATCGAGAGTTCCTTCTTCTTCGCCCCGAGCCTCGCGCGTCGGGTTCTTCGGGGTATCATCGTTCTCCGTCACAATCCTCTAGTGCAGGGCCCGAATCTTCCGAAAATGGAACCCCGGTCCCCAAGAGACGTCGAACGTCACGTCCTCGGAATCCTCGACACACGTCTCGTCCCGAAGTTGTCGAAGTGACTGACGAGGACGAAGCACCAGCGGGCCGCCGATGACCCTCGGAACTTCGACTACGAAGATGAGGACGTGCGAATGTCGTCCCCGGAGCAACCCATCGCCGCCGACCCCCGAAACTACGATCCTGAGCTGGAACCCGCGCCGGCCGCTGTCCCCGTGGAACAGCAAGCGTCATCATCCCGCATGACGTTGGATGATCCAGCACCTCAGGATGCCGCTTCCTCGGGTTCCGTCCGCGCCCTGCGGCGGAGATCGCCTCCGCTTCTCGCGCCTCCCTCGTAGAGGAAATTCTGCAGCAGTCCGCCGAGGACGTCGAGGGTGAGGAGCAACTGGAGAGCGCGCTCCTGACGATGTCCGAGGTTTTTGGTCAAGCGGGTAGGCTTCTGGGCAAAAGGCGTCGTGGGGACAAGGGGAAGGGTCGCGCGCCGTAGTACTCCCGACCACCCATATTTTTGTATTTTCGTTTTATTTCCAAATCCAGCGAGAAGCGTAGTGTTGTCCATTTTTGGTGTGCCAAGATTAAGTTTTCATTTAAGGGTTTTCACCAAGAGATTTCGACAAGTAGATGAGAGTGAGGGGTATGGGTATGGGTATAACCCGTTCCACGGGTTCTTCGTTGTTCCTCCTCCTCTAGGGTCGCCCCCGCACCACCTCTACCCATGTATTGGTGGTTCGGGTTCCCGAGTTGGAACCCGGCCTTTCCTCGTAAGGTGGGGTAGACCCCGACTCGTCATCTACTATCCGTCCTGGAAGACCCAGAGTACCGGGAGGAGGAGCGGGACGATTCCTGTTCCTGCGGGGTTGCGCCAACCCCGTAAGGAGGATGTCGTCCATGTATACGGAGATATTGGCCCCACTATCCAGGTTGGTTACTGTAGGGTATAGTCGCCCCCTGTCGGTGTAAATTGATACCCCTGGGTTCCGATTCGGATGTCCTGTTCTCCGAGTGTCTTCCCTCCTGGGTCCGTCTCGGCCCACTGTGGGGCGAGCCCTCCTTCTTCCTTCCTCTTGACCGCGCCCAGTCGAAGGTCCCGTAATCTTCACCAACCAGGCTCCAACACGTTCCGTTACTCGCCGGAGTTTTCTCATCCAAGGGGAGTGTGGTCCGCGCCTTGGAACCCGCCTGTAGCCGCCCGAAGGTAGAGCAACCCGTTCTTCTTGGGTTGCCCATACCAGGGCGACGCATAGAGCAGCCATTCCCGCGACCAATCCTCCCCACCAGAGTAGGGTTCCAACCCACTCTCCAACACCCTGTCCAGGCGTGCTTCCAGCAACCATAATATTGGTGGGTGCCATCTTCTCGTTCCAAACGTCGATCGGTTTGTCGGGGCTGGCAGAAGAGATTCTACCTTCTGTCAGCAACAGCCTCTGGGTCGGCTAAACAGCGAGTAACCCGGCGAGAACCCCAACCAGGAGAAACCCGATAGACGCTAATAGCTCG
This sequence comes from Mycena olivaceomarginata, assembly GCA_029378375.1. Classification (NCBI taxonomy): domain Eukaryota; kingdom Fungi; phylum Basidiomycota; class Agaricomycetes; order Agaricales; family Mycenaceae; genus Mycena; species Mycena olivaceomarginata. Next base: position 234,312 of record JARKIC010000483.1, on the reverse strand, counting down.
TGTGTTCCCCGAGCAGTAGGACCAGTCGTACGGCGTCCTCCCTAGGAGGCCGTATGTCGTAGGTCGGGATGCGAGGCGGAACCCGGAACGAGTCGAAGAGGGTGTGATATCCACTCAGGTACAAAACCCGAGGTGTGGATACAACCCGTAGTACGGTGCGAGGGAAGCGGGACAGAGTGGAGACAATGCCTATGTCAAGCCAAGGTAGAAGCCTGAGATTAGACGAGGTAGAATCTACTGTACATGGAGATTCTACCGTGCTTATATAGGCTTCTAATAAATTAAAGCGATCGCGGTCAATCGCGATCAGTTCCTGCAACGTAGCATTAAGGAGCATTAATGCTGATGCTCCTGGACTCCTCTGTGTTGGTTCCCGTGGCGTCGGTGGACCTAGGAGACCCGATGTTCGGGTTTCCTAGTCCTAAGTGTCATCGTCTCCAGTGGTTCAAACCCCGATCGGGTTTGCAACCACTCCTGTACTCCGTGTACTCTCCTGTGTCAGCCCTTGGTGCGTCCGGGGACTAGAGTCCGTCTATACGGGTTCCTAGTCCCTAACGTCTTCTGTATTCCGTGGCGCAGACTCCCCGAGTCTGCGGCTTTTAGAATCCGAGGCCGGGTTTCAACCGTGAGAAGGTCACATGGTGGCGTCATGAGAGTCCCGTGCCGCTAAGACGCGTCTGTATCCGTACGGACGCGTCGCGCGAAAAAGTAGAACCCGGGCGATTCATGACACAAGTACCCCATATTGGCGAACAGCGCAGCCGTTTCACCGAGGCAATGCGGGCTCGGAACCGAGAGGTCATTGAGGAGGGACAAGACGAAATTGCTCATTGCTGTGATTTGTGCATGCGCCCATGGACGCTGCCAGATGGTACAACAAGTAAGTCCACGACTTCAGTATACAAGTCATCTATCCTAATTGTCTTCGCAGAAGAAATCCAAGCCGTCCTCTCTGATGGTATCTATATGGGCTTCCCCTGCTGCCAAGTCACGCACTGCACTGATGAGCTCGACAATAATCGGCATCGGTTCTGTGCTCTTCATCTCCACCTCGATACCATTTGCGCCATTGTCGGCTGTGACGCTCCCATAGTAGCTGGAAAGAAAGTGTGCAGTAATCCCCAGCATGCCAAGATGGAACACCTTCACTTCGAGCGAGGGCGCGCGGCATTCACCTTGAAGGACCGGCTGCAAAAGCATCGCCTCGCACATCCAAGCGCACCAGCTGATAATTCCGAGCTCGAAGAAGACGACGGTGAGGAGTGGTATGAGCTACAGGGAGAAGAGGTTCGCATCCACCATGAGCAGACCCGGGGCTCAATCGGTGTCGACAACTCTACCCCATGCGAGGCATCAAAAGAGAATGACAAGCGGAAGTTCAAGGCACTCTGGGGAAGATCTCGCACCCACAACGAACAGCTACTGGTCCGACCTTGTGGGGTTATCGTTCAGCAGGCAACATTCTACAATGCAGAAGCCGTCTCCAATGTCCTTGTAAGTCTGTTCTCTCGGCGGTCTGTTCTCTCGGATTTGCCGCGTTCTTGCTCATGTACCATGCAGTTATTCATCCAGAAAACATTCTCAGTCCCTCGAGCGCACAAACCAGAGCATTTTGTCTATGATACGAATTGTGATGCCAAACAGCAAGTATTGGCGCATCCAGTCCAGTGGTCTTGGTTCCTGGATGTCGGCATGAGCGTCGACATCTTTCATTTCCTCAACAAGCATGACGTTCGGCACACCTTCTGTCAAGAACATTGCAATCCTTCAATGTACCCTGAGCTCATGCGCTCCGACGGCACCTGGTTCTTCAGCCAAAGGACGACGTGAAACCGTGCGCGCAGTGTGGAAGGTGGTGTGGGTTGCGGCCGCCTGTGGTATAGGCCCGCCTTTAGCTGCCATCCAGTCCTTGTTGAGCTGGGTGGTGATCCGCAAAGGCGCGGTCGACTTCTGCACGCTCGCGGCCGGTCTGCGTTTTCGAGGGACTGGAGGAGTAGCAGCTTCTTTGGCGGCGACATTGGGAGCCTGTGCTCGACCGAGGACGGGCGTCGGGAAGGGCTGAGGTGGAGACAAAGATGGAGACAAAGATGGAAAGTCGTTGAGAGTGGGGAAGAGGGCTGCCGGCAGCTCCGGCGATGCAGACAGAGAACGGAGACGATCAGCTTGCTGGATAGAAGAGGGGAGGCAGAGTCGCGAAGGTCCAGCTTGCTGCGATGTCGGCTGTGAGTGGGCGAGGGACAACTGTATCCCAAGCTCGAGCTCGGTGTCTTCACGTTCTTCTCTTGCAAACTGCTCGCGGACTGTCTCCGTTTCCGGGGTGGGAGACTTCACGCCGTACAGGTTGTCAAGACGCCTTATTACCGCTGCGGCGTTTCCATGGTCTTGCTCCCGTTCTTGCCAGCGGTCGAAAGCCTGCATAGGATGAAGGGACGTTGACATCCATTCCTCGGAAGTTGTGAAGTTGCTGCCAAGGAGACGCGTCACAGAGCCAGAGTCAGGGAGAGCAGGGAGATGGGAAGCAGAAGCAAGCTGCTGCCTTCGGATACGCTCCTTCTCATGGGCTTGCAATGGGCAGGGACCGGCCTGGTTGCAGTGGCGACGACACATGCCGCGTGGGCAGGCGGCATCGATCCGAGTCGAGCCGCACCGTGGGATCGCAGAGCACTGTTTTTTGGCTATTGAGGTTGTAGCAGATGTTGAAAAGGAAACGAGGGAAGGAGGTGGTGGCAGCGCGCGCATGGATATGGCTGGAGTGGGTGGTGCTGGTAGCGTCGCTGGCGCGTCGAATCGATGAAAAAAAATGTCCAGCGGATGGAATGGGCTCGTGCACTGAATATAATGAATTTGGCGCTAGGCGGGCGGAGAAATGAGCAGAAAGGCTTACCCGAATGAAGGATGATCCAGGGAACTCGCCGCCCTTGGCGATCTTCACCCCAAGCTGATTGCCGCACATTGGGCACTTGTTGCCGTTGGCCGTGACGAAAGGCGCCATTGGCGGGAGAGGAAGTGGGAGGGAGGAGGAGGAACACAACGGAGAGAAGAGGAAAGGGACGCGATGCGTGTCTCTATTTGGTGCCGGCTTGTCCAGGATGACGCAGTGCTGCTGTTTTAGTTTTACTCTATAGCAAATGCGTCATAGGTAGATTCAAACTCCGAAAATGTCTGGCCGGCGCTCGGCCAGACATGATCCCGCACATTTGATCCCGGACTTTCCATTTCCCAAATGATCTCACGAATTGGGCGACAAGTAAGAGCGATGAAGGAGTGAGTTTGCACCACCTGGAGATTTATCCAGCATACAATGGAACTGACATGAGATTACTTGTGCTTGGACAACATTGAATAATATATGTATGTGAATACTAACTCGTACCTCGATCATATTGAAGTCCGTTTGTGTTAAGGGATGGGGTCCTATGGGAGTAGACTGGGTAAGTACTCACCGACCATAGAACAGATACGCGGGCGTTATCCCTTATCATTTCAGCTAGATTCAAATATGAGACCAAAACGCAGAGCATACTTATCGGCCATACTATTCACACCCAATGGCATTGGCGTTATCCGTCGTTCGATTTAAGGCGTGGTCAGTCACGCTGTTGCCAGTTGGACGATGCAAGGGACAATGTTCTTGCCAGTATCGCTTCTTGACTACCTCGCGAGTCGCAGTTGGCAATGGATGGGCTCATGTGTTTGTTTTTAAGCCTACTAGTGCCCCAAGGGTTCTTGCCTGCAGTAGATGAATACGAAGTTGCTGACCGGCGCTTCAGCGGTATTTCTAGTATTGCGCTGTTGGCATGTGAGCCAGAGTTTACCAAATTCGAGTTCGATTCCGTAAGTACAAGCAACTTTCATTGATCATGAAAACTAGAAAAACTGATACTGGGTCCCAATCCTCAGCCCTGAATTGGTAGACAGGAAGATCATAATTGACAAGCAAGAGAATTGAATTGCATCTGGAAAGGTACGTAGCTACGAGACCCAAAATATCAACAACCAGAGATTGTTCCTGCCTACACTTCAACACCATGATCGAACACGACTAGAAAACAAAGGGACACACCTAACAAGCGACCCCCGCAGGTAACACATATCCCGCGATCTCCACGTCAGCATACCCCCTAGTGGAAATGGCACTGAGTCTCTCCGATTCCGAGGTGGTAAAGTAGTTGCTTGTTTTGGCCGAGTTATACAAGCGGTACATCGGAATACTTCCACAGATTTGGGTCGGATAGATATAAGTTTGAAACGTGGGCAGGAGGTTGTATCCATGCGCGATAGCAGCGTCTCGCTCCGTTGTATTAGTTGTGAGGAAATTATCCTCAAGAGTGCCACTGGAGAGGAAATAGCAGGGGACCGTCGACTCTTCCTGCGTGACGAAAACCATGCCGATGACGCTCTCCAGGACGTATCCGTTATTCAGAATAGCGGCACTGACAAAGCCGGCATCTGTGCTATAGGAATAGGCGAATACGCTGGCTGCATGAAGCCTGTAGAAAGCAAGGGTTTCATCGGGATCTCCACAGGTTTCAGCGGATCGTTCCTGGGTATACAGAATAAGGTAGTCTGATAGCAATCACGGTCCGATTGTTGGGCGACCGACTGATTACGCAATATGGTGGCTGTGCCAGCCGACGGCCAGTTCGCCTGTATTGCAGCGATGGGCCTCGTCAAAAATCCGGAAATATTTGTAAAGACTCCTGGAGCAAACTCAAACATTCTATCCCGCAAGAATCTCTCGATTCAGCCAGTCACTTCTCCAGAACAGGATCAGGTCAAAAAGCTGCTTATGTAAAATGCTTCAGAAAACTCAGCTTATATCGCAACAACGAATGAAGGAAATTCTTAGGTTTAAGGGAGGGGCCTCTGAATTGGAAGTAGATCTGTATGCTCAAATATTCTCAGATTTATCGGCGCGTCGAGGCGGAGGCAAAACGCGAGAAGGAATTTGATCGGTGGGCCAACAAGATGGTCGTGTTTACTAACAGACCCTATATTGATACTTACTTGTTCGTCATCAATATAGGGTATCTGTTACAGAGACTAAGAATAAGGCAACAAAGAACACGATTTAGAATCTACGACATACCGTCGCAGCCACTGAAGGTGTGTGGATGTTATTCAGCGCGGAGGCAAAGCCGACCACAATGGAAAGAAGTATCGCAGACAGGATATGCTTCATGACCGAGGTGAGGGAAGATACCGTTCAACATGATAACCAACCAGTTATATAGCATATGGATGAGTGTAATGATTCGATGTCAGATACTGCATGATTAGGCCTCAGCCGTTGAGGTCGGACAACCAGTTAAATAGCATATGAATGAGTGTAATGATTTGATGTCAGATACTGCATGATTAGGCCTCAGCCGTTGAGGTCGGAGGTGACTCAAGTTTAATTCTGTGCATTGGAATGCAGTAGAAACAGATTGGTGCCATACCGGTTCTTTGAAGAATCAAAAAGCTGAGTAGATTCCGAGTAGTACGTAGACTGTACGTGCATCCTCGTGCTTGATGTCACTCATGGCGCTCGTCGATGCTAAGTTGAATGTCTAAGGCCGCCTTCTTCATCAGACATCAAGAGATACGAACGTGGAATGGAAGTGCGCCGGATCCTTCGTGCTCGATGGCATGTCCCAGCGCTCATACATGGATGTAATTCACGTCCGAGGAAGTCGGGAATATCTGTGCATTTGAATGCTACCGGCGTTTCTGTACGAGACGTTGAGAGGGACGTTGAAATTGGACAGATGTGTCGAGCGAACTGCGTTCGTGTCAGATGGCTATATATATTTCATGCCGGTTACTTCGTTTCTCATGACAAAACATCCTGGCATATGTAGAAAATCCAACAGCTGCATTAATCGACGCAGCGACCCCGCTGTTCAAATTTCACTGGTTTTATTTTCTGAGCAAAGCGCTGATTGAGTCCCTATCAAGAAGCTAGAATCACGATTCCTGGTATCTTCCGAGCCGTTAGCGAGGTATCGTCACATTCAAATACTTAGCATTCGGGCAGTGACAGGCACGCCCCGGGGTTTGCGAGTCGCCGGAAGAAGAGACTATCATTATCAATCCTGCTTGAGCTCCGAGTGAGCTCGTTCACCTTACATCCGACACGGCATTTTCCTAGCCGTGTCTCCTGCAGCTGTGGTAGCGCCTCGTACGCTTCTAGCGGCAGAGGGTGTGCTTATGCGGCCAGTGAGCCGAAGAGTATGATAGGAGTGGGTTGTAGGCTGACGCGAGGTTAGCAAGAGCGCCGAGAACGACAACCGTTGTGTCGGCGGATTTTTCAGCAAACGACAGGTCGACAGATTCCTCCTGCTGAATAAATGGCAGGTCTTACTGTACCATTTCGACCGTAGGTTCAGTCACAGGTCACACCCGATTTTTTTTGATGTGTAGCAGCGGAATGTGCTCGAATAGTGAGCCAAGTCCAAGTTCCCACAATAATTGTGTACACTGCTGAGGGGGGTTACAAATAGGGGGCTGATCACTAGGGTTCAACATACGTCCACCCGCGGATACGAGGAAAGGTCATAGACGTTCGAGCAGGAGAGGAAAGAGTGAGAATTAGGAAGGGGATAGGAAAATACATCCAAAAAAAAGCGGCAGAGATTCTTAATCGCCTGTGCCATGTAAGTGAGAGCTCACGCATAGGATCGTACGCCGCGGGTTGCGCGTGTGCGGGAAGGGCGGACGTCGTGGTGGAGCGACGTAGCGATATGGTGGTTTTGACGGGAAATTGATGGTGTGTTAGAGCTCTGGGCTGTCTGGTTAGCACAGAACAGATGAAGATGAAGAAAGGATGAATACAGCACGCATTCGAACACCCTGCCATTGGTGAGCTTCATCCCACGGCGAGCATTCCCGTCTTGTAGGAGAAATTGGGGGACAGTTTGGGCAGTGCGAGCATTGATGTCGATGTCCAGGAAGTCACGGTGAGAGTTCCAGAGCAACGCGTAGAGCGGGGAGTAAATGAGGTCGTGGAGGAAGGAGACAGCTCGACGCTGTGTCCACCGTGACGATCCCATCAGCCCATCAATGCCAAACAACGCTTGCCTTCTCCCTTCATCCATCATGCGCGCCTCGCTCGTCAGATTGGCTGAATCATTTCCGAGCCGACCTCTGAATCTTACGGAGCACAGCGCCGTACTCCTCCCTCCAAAGCCGTACTTGCCACCCACGAAACTGAGAGTGGACTGATAATTTTTTACTGCAGCTTGTATCGGCGAATATTGCGCGCCCACCGCAATCTTGCCCCAGATCTTCGGTTTATGGGGGACGGCTATATCAAATCCGGTACATTAGCCCGTATTTGACGTTCAATATGCATTTTGACCTGATTTCTGCAGAATTTCGGCGACATCAGGCGGTAACAAACCCGGTGCATGTCATTGGCTTTCTGTCGCAGTGGTAAGCCTAGGTGGCATTACACGGCCGGTCCGAATGACGAATGCACGCCGGCTCCAGGAAGGCATACCTGGATTACATTCCGGCGGGACCCGACGCCAAGAATTTTACGGGGAAGAGATTGGATCCCACCGTGTACGAAAAGGTGTGCATGGGTAACATGTTGTTCCGAGTCCTTGCTGAATCCACTGATCCAATTTCAAACCAGATGTCAGCGGAACAAATAGGACAACTTTACGAGCTCATGCACGCCACCAAAGATGTGTGGAAGAATCCGGAACCATCATCTTAATTTCGCTGTCGAGTATAGCCTGTTTTCGAGGAATGATATCCACTTTCACACATTCCTCCGGTTCATTCCGCTCATCGTTGCGGCTTGCACCCGTTATTTGTCTCGGCAGGGGAGTTTCGCGCTTATTTCCGCTTCCGTTCAGGTTGTTGAACTCGACGCTGCCGCACCTCGGAGGCCCGATACTAGAGCATTGCTAATGAGGTTTAACTGAAGGGGCATCGGCACATTTTAGTGGGCCGTGGTATGAATCAGGCATTTGGTCACTGACCAAGCTTTTCTCCACTGGGCCCTATACAATTTTTCTTTGCGCACTCTGCCCGAACTATCGTTGTTCGTAGGGATTGTACAGCTTACGGCAACTTTTACTTGCGGAGGGCTCACTAAAAATGAAGAAAGCACTGATCATGCACGGCGGGGAATTCTTCGTGCCGGCCAGTCCATCTTCTTCTTTGCCATTTAATTGGCGAAACAGATGGACGTACAACTGGGATTCGCGATTCAAGATACCCCGGGCTACTCAGAGAACGGCGACACAAATTGAACCGAGGTAATGTACAGCAGTGCGTGTTTTGCCGATTCGACCAGAAAGTATAGCTCACAATGATCGTACAGTAATCGTGTCTGGGTGAGATGAATATACCCACCCACAGAACCCAGCCTCTCACCGTTTCAAACCCCACCTCTATCCCGCTCTGCACCGAAAAATCAAGCTCGACCCACAAAGCAGTGTACACGTGACTCATCGTTGCGTCTCGATCAGGTAAACATATACAAATATCTGTCAAGTCAAGTCATGTTGAGTCAGTTTCTCAGCCATGTCACATTGTCAAAGTCATTTGTGCTAATGCAGACAAGGAAAAGAAAAGGATATCACCCCGGCGGGACTCGAACTCGCATCTCTAGCTTCGAGGACTGGTGTCGTACCCATTAGACCACAGGGCAATGGTTGTTCATTCACAAAGATGGTATAGGCTCTGGCCGAGACGCCGCTCCCTCCATATCATCTGTGCTTTGGACACGTCTATTTCGCTCGCTGGACACACCCGCTGCCTGGATATCGATCCGACATTTACAGAATCACTGAAAATTTAACCCTCTCCAAATGTGCCACTCCTTGTCCACACTCATTTGCCAGGAGTTAGCAAGGAATGGTAGGCGTTCAAGTTCAGGAATATTGTTCACTCGAGGGAGCTTCATTCCAAATTCCGAGGTCTGCGTAGGTTCGAACCAAAAGTGGTGCAACACGTGATTTATGGTCGCGTCTCGATCAATTACACACATACAAACAACTGTCAAGTCAAGTCATGTTCAGTCAGTTCTCCGGTCTGTCAAGTCATTTCTTCTGCTAAAATGATGCAGGAGTCAATTAAAAAGAGAGATTATCACACCGCCGAGATTAGAACTCGCAGCTTCCAGAGACGAAAAAAAAGGACGACAACGTCTGTCTCATTTGAATCTGTCTTTGCGAATACTCGAGAGCTAATATCGAACTTTTTCGACCCAGTACGTGGTTGTGTTTAGATTTATCTGCTGCGTCGCGAGGAAGTAAAAGCGCGCCGACTCTAGAAAGTTGTGACCAAGATCGCCCCGGCGGGAATTGAACCCGCAATTTCCAGCGGATAATCTCTCGAGCCGAAGTTCACTGGCGTCGTACCGTTGGACTACGGGACTGATGAGGAGCACAAGGAAATTCTTGTTCAAACTTACCAACCCGTGCAAAAGTGAATTTGTACAATACACAAAACCTGCGATCTTCGCGGTGGCTCTCGGGCTAATGCAACACAATTGTCTTCGCGTTTCTGGCACAATCGATATCCCAATGTGCACGGAAATCTTACATTCAGATCCCGAGGGCTCGAGACCCCTTGTTGTTCTGCTGACCGGCCGGACTATTTGATGTACGAGCAGACGAACGTCTGAGCTCCTTGGTGTCCCCGGTCCCGCAACTGGTACTTTCTCGCCTTCTTGGGGGTGCTTCCAGGAATTTGAACACCTCAGGAAGACCCTCTATAACGTTAAATTAGGCTAGAAGGTAAAGAAGCTGCATCTCCTACTGAGAAGTTATGTGACGGAATGAATATAATAGATGTCGCGTTGTAATAATATAATGCGCTTAATCAGTGCAATATAGGTTTGCGGGCCTTCACCGACTGTCGCATTTCTCAGCACAGGCCCAAAAAGAATTATCCATGCTTGAACAGCAATAACTCGAAGGCCCGAGCGTTCCAGGGCCTCAGTCCACGCCATTGGCCATCGCAACTACTTACTAGAATCATACGCTTCTGAATTCTAGGTTGGATGATTTGCGGCCAAATCGCTAGAGTGCCATCAACCGCTGCGGTCGGAAATCAAGATGGCCCAACATCTTCTGTGGCCGTATATTTCCTGGCGCTCGACGGGAAACACTCGTGTCTTCACGATCACTGGCCAGACAGAAAAGGACGGCACAGTGAACTTGCCATCAACGGCACGGCTGTACCAATCTCTATCGTACAGCCGGAGAGCCCATGGATGATGCTGAGAGTGGCAGGTTGACCGATTTGTCGTATTTCAACCGTCCGATACGTCTACGACTTTTACCTTGGACTTCCAGAAGCAAGCCGTGGTATGGCGGTGATGGCCAAGTGTGCCGGCCATCGAGATGAAAGATGCCGACTGGCGGAACCGGCGGCATAGTTGCCGGCATCAAAGTTCATGAAATGCTGATTCTGAGGCCTGGAAATGTCCGCCCGAGTTTTTCCACCTCGCATAGGCAGATCAGGGAATTGAATGGTCTGAGGTGACAGCAGACACGTCAGAACATGGCTGAAAAGGATCCAGACTAGTCTGATGATTATCAACTCCCTCGAGCCAGAGGCTTTCATATTGCTTGGCCGATATCCCATACTTCCCAGATCATTCACGGGTACTCGAACCCCGAAGGTCCAGTGAAACTTGCATGCAGCGCTGCTCTGACGGCGGACTTCTGTCCCTGGCGCGAGTGACTCGCTCTGTGTATTTATTTCCACCGCCGCAATTCGAAATGAGTCGAGTTCAATGGCCATTCTCACGTTCATCGTGTCTGTTTTGTCCGAGTCGCCACGCATCGCCGGGATATCCGACTTTTAGCTCGCACCGCCTTTTAGCCCGCCGCTGCACATGGCATATGCGTCCGCGGGGCTACCCGCCCCTTTTCTGTTTGACAGCTCGCTGACAATCATCGCAAGATCGCGTGCGCATCATTTCCTTTTATGGTCGGCGGCGTTGAACCTATTTATGTTTCTCCGGTTGGACGCCTCGGAGTCCGAGCCGACCTTGATTGAGCAACCGGTGTAGAATTGAATCCACGCCCGGTTTAGCCCCACTAATATTTCAGTAGATCTTTGGTACCAGTAGTCTTTTCAGACAGACGCTAATACAGCAAGAAAAAAACCGCGCACCTCGTTTGTTGTTACAGTAAGTTATCAGTGGAATGAACGGAATTAAATTGGAAAAAGGGACCGGCCTGGAGACGGGGACGCCGGGAAGGACGGGGCCCGAGAGGCAGACATCGAGTCTTTATCTATCTCTCAACTCAATTACACTCAACTCCGAGTCAACTGAGTCTCGGCCAGGTCTAGGGCCGATCACGCTTTCTAGACCTATCTCCGCAGTTCGATATTGAAAGCAAGATGGCCGTTGAACTAGTGCTAGTTTTATTTCACAACGTTGAGATATGCCGTCGACAGCCTGCGCACCCGCGCCGTCTCTTGGTCGTCAATGAAAGTCCTGGAGTCTAGTCCGCTATTTTGTCAAGCCAGCTCTGATACTCGCGTGCGAGGGATATTCCCACTCGGTGGGTTCATTGTGCGCTCATGATCCAGTCGCTTTTTCGGGGGCTAATCTTCAACCCGTGTTGAATATCAATCTCACCTTCAAGTCCGCACCTAACTCGGCCCCCACTTGTACTCAAGATGAACTGAAGACCTTCTCGCCCAGACGGGTGGATCGCTTGTTCAACACCGTGACGCCGATCAAGCGCCTAGCTACTAGAATTGAATTCAACATCACATCACGAAAAGCGGAACATCAGCTGCAGCAGTGTGACAGAAGATGCCCGGGATTTAATTTTGGTTTTCGGACCCGCCGTTCGTTAATAGACGCCTACTAGGCGCGATCTGTGGTGGATGGGTGTATATATACTATCTAGTTCTGCATATCTGATACGTACTACTATCATGATATGTAGAAGAATATTCCCGAGGTCCGTCCGCTCTGTTCGTATTCCCACCCGCCGATGATCGTCGCAGGCCATAATCAGTTTCAAGAGTTTAGCGGATGGCAGGGGGCGGGAAAATGGGGTAGGTATACTTAGATAGATAGATAGAGGGATATGCGAACATGGGGGTGCGGGTAGGGTTGCGCGTGAGGGACTGGGATATAATTACATGCTACATCTTGACGACTATCTTGATATTCCGCGAGAAGCTCGTCTAAATTCGAACCAGAAAATAAGATGCGACAGACAGAGTCTGATAGGCCACAACAGAACTTAGGAGACCCGGGAATGGTTTCACGTTAACTGGGCTTCCATTGCTGATCCACAGACCAGGACCGCCGAGGTGGGCGGAGCTGGTCTTTGTTTGATTTGGGTAGGATGCCGGATGGATGCTGCGGAGCCGGACTGCGGTTGAACACGATGGGTGCAAGCAACTTCCCTCGCCCGGCTGGTTGAATTTTGTTGGGAACTCTTTGCCTTGCGCAGGTCTAGCCAGCTGCCAATTGGACTACTGGTTCGTACATTAAATAGCGTAGTGCCCGAGAGTACCCGGCGCTAGTTGGCGCTAGCGCGAGCACTTGGATCCAAATTTATGGGGCGCGGGCACGCATCCCCGGGACCTAAAATATGTATCGAACCATGTGTATTGGTGTTGGTGGCGCCCCATTCCATTCCATTCCACAGGTTACACAACCCCGCACAGCTCGAGCATCATTACCGGCAATGCGAAGCGCCTCCGACTTGCGAAAGGCTGCGGCTCGGTTTCTCTATTGATATTTTCTCCTTGCCGGCGCCAGATGTAAGCGCTGCAAGCATCCATATGCAGATGGAGATGGGAAATCTAACCGACTAACTAACTAGTTTGTATTGCACTATTCTGGGCATTGGCATTTGACAGGATCAGCGCTAGTTAGGCACTTCGATTCTGATATGTAGTTGGGTTCAAATTTAGCCACCCACTGGGAGCTGGCCGGGGCGTCGGACACCAGATAAACAGAGACTAATATTACGGGATGGGATTAGTGAACCCTGAACTCTGAGCGCCGGCGTGCGTGGGGGTCGGAGGTGGGGATGGGGATGGAACTGTAGCCGGGGTGGCCGTACGCCGGCGGAGAGGAGGGGGAGGTGGATGGGATTCAGGGGGGGCCTCGGTGGGGGACTCCGCCGACGCCGGGCCGATTATTGGAGTTCGAGTTGCGAGAAAGATCCCCGCCCAAAAGACGGCGGCGGAGGGAGGCGAGGAAAGGCGTCGGCGTGCCTGAGATCGGCGGAAGCCTGGCCCCGTCGCCGAGGGGTGCGAAGTGACGCAACTTGCGTGCAAGACATGGCCTGCCAAGTGCCAAGTGTCTTAATAGTCCAGTCGGTGTTTAGAGGGAGGGACGGCGACGCCGGCGGCGGTCGGGGGTTGGAATGGTCCGACCCGGGCGGCGGTCTGTGGTTGGTTTCCGGACGGAGAGACGGTGAGCGTTGGGGATTCAGATATTTGAGTGCTCCAAGGCCGCAGAGGGAGAAATTCGAGTTGGTTTGGTGGATATCGATTTTATATACAATGCACGCGTGGCACCGGGCACGTGTGTCTGATGCATATGTTCAACGTTCAACTTCAACCTCGGTCGCGTGCTCTTGGGGCGCGTGCCAGCCCGCCACTGTCAGACTGAGACAAGAAGAAAGAGAAGGCCATGTGGCGCTGAATGACGATAACGGGTGTATAGACGTGTGCGTTTGTCGAGGAGGCGAATGGAAAGTAGGAATATTCCAGAAGACTAGCGTAATACGAACTTGACAGTGGGGCAACCAGGGATGCAGATAATAGATTAGACGGTGATGTAAATCGCTTTCAATTTATCGAGGTGTGCTTTGCTACCGCGGCATGAGGAGGATGGATGGACGGAAGCAACCAAGTCAACACGGCGGTGATAAAGGAGGGAGGGAGGGAGGGAGGGTAGACAGATCCTGTCTCTGCTTCTGAATCACTGCGTACAACGGCTGCGGAGATAAACGAAACAGAGGGGAGATAAGAGAAGAGAAGAGAAGTGGGAGAAATAAGTTATATGAGATCTCGTCTCGTCTCGGATGTTTTATTGTTTATTTATCTCGATAAACACCGGGGCTGTCGAGGAGAAGCACCCGGCTTGAAAAAGGGAGAAGGGAAATAGAAGCAACGACGGGCGAAGACAGATTCTGCCAATTGCGATTATTGTACCTCGCTGGATTTAATTATGTTGGATTTGCGATTGCGATTGTACAGCAGTATTGAATTGAATTACGTAGGAGGAAGGAAGCTCGAAGCGCAGATCAAAGGACACGCGTGTCAAGGGAATGAACGTACCCTGGGCCTCGAGATCTGTTAGCAGAACGAATCCGGATCCAAAAAAGATGGTTGTAGGAGATTGTAGGTGGTTATCTTGTGTTGTATGCACGGACCTTTTAAGTATCTTATCCGCAACCCAAGCCATCGGGCCTTGTCGTTATCATACACCCCCAGCCAATCAATGCACACAATTGATTCTTGATTGAATTTCTTGCTTCTGCAGATCGCCCTGCACATCAGACAGAATACTATTACAGATATCAGGAACGCGACAGACAGGAACCGGGTCTTGGAATTCGAGTCCGTTGCTCGCTGTCTCCGCAGTAAGTAATACATCTTCCTTCCTTCCTTCCTTCCTTCCTTCCTTCCGCCACTTGGCATATCAAGGCAATGTCTTCCTGTTCCTCTCGCACTTATTGTGTCCAGTGTCGTATTTCCTCCCCTTGTACCTTCCATCCTCTCTAGTTGGTTTAATTCTCTCTCTTTAAGTAGCTATATTGGGGAGTCCCATCCAGATATCGCGATCGACATTGTATAAGTACGGAGTGATTGTCGAATCAAGACCCTCGCAAACGCGCAGGTCTACTGCTATTCCCGAGTCGAGGCCGCGGCTGCCTTTATTTCAACACCGGGCACACGGGCTCGTCGGATCGTCTCTGAAAAATGGAAGGAGAGGAACTCAGGGCGGAGGTTGAACTGTAGCACTTGAACCGCAGTCACTGCGTTCAGACCCCCCGTAGACTGACCTGGGTCTACCTTGGTCTACCTCAGTCTACCCAGGTAGACTGAGGTAGACCAAGGTAGACCCAGGTCAGTCTACGGGGGGTCTGAACGCAGTGAGTCGGGCAAGTCTAGAGTAGCCGTCGGTACAGCCGTCGGCGCCGGTGTCTTTTCGTGCGCGACATCGTGGAGTCTGGCCGCCGCTTGAGCTGACTGACTGACCTTCTTTTTTTTGGACTTGGCAGCCAACCTGGAGGATGAGAAGAGGAAGGGAGGTTGAACCGCAGCACTTGAACCGCAGCCGGGCAAGTCCATTATGGCGTCGTCGCTGGTCTGGTACAGCCGTGGCGTCGGTGTCTTTTCGCGAGCGATATCGTAGAGTCTGGACGGCGCTTGACCTTTTTTTTTTGGACTTGGCCAACCTGGAAGGCGCTTTGGAAGGAGGGGAAGAAGGGAGGTTGAACCGCAGCCGGATACGGATACATGTCCGGCGGGAGTAGCCGTCGGCGTGCGCGGGGCTGTACAGTGTACTCTAATTCTGAATCACCGCCAAGTCACCCAAGTCAAAAAACATATCGGTGACTGGGGGGCGTGTGCGCGGGGCTGTACTAGTGCTCTAATTCTGAATCACCGCCAAGTCATCCAAGGAAAAAAAACATATCTGTGTGACGCCGTTTGGTATATATGTATGTAGACGCGCTATCCGGCGCCAAGTCGAGGCGAAAAAAAGATACGGTGGTGTTGACGCCGGCTCGCTCAATGAAGGAATGATACGGCGCATAGACGCAGGCGATGAACGGAATGATGGGTGGAGAACGAATCAAATGATACGGTGTCTGTTTCTGTTTCTGTCTATGTCTGTAACCACACCAAGACGACTGACGGGCGCCCGTGGAGACGATTCGACGCCATTTGTGCGTGGAATGGCGCCCTCGTTGGTGCTCCCCGTCGACGTCGTTAGTGGAGTACAGACAACTGCATACGAGGTGGAGAGCAGAGTCATAGGAGGAGATAGAGTGTATTTGTGGAGACGATAGGCAGAGAACGAAAGCCCAAATGAGAGGAAGCGGGGCTGATGCCATCACCGGTACTTCCCCATCCGCTCACCGACTACATCTCAGATTCTCAGATTCTCCGCCTGGCCTAATCGAATCTTGGCTGGGACAAACTGGAACCCGAGGATCTATCTTGGGCCACTGAACAGGAAGAGGTACAATCGCCGCCTTTACCCTTTACGTCGCGTCTGGAGATGAGATGAATCGAAGAGAAGCACACGACGAGGCACTGACTTTCTGACTGGCTGTCGACTGACAAGAGGACCCAGGCACGGGAACACCAAGAACGAGACACGCTAGCCCGTTGGGCATATCACCCTTCTTATCGCAAAGTACCACATGGAGCCCTCTTTCGTATTTAAGACGACCCAATCGCTCCCGCGCTCCAAGCTCCTACTCCTCCTTCCGAGTCGAGACAAGTGCAGCTAGCCCAGGATGTCGTCCTTCACTCCCGAGGCCGACGACAAGCACTCCCCGCCGTCCTCCCCCCACGCGGCACACTTTGACCCGGAGAAGGGCGAGCACCCCGCCACGCGGAGGACATCGAGGCCCTCGAGGCCGCCGCGCTCCCCGAGTTCGACGACCCCAACCTCGACAAAGACGCCGCCATCGCGGGCATCCTCGAAGACGGTAGGCTTTGTAATAGGTCTTTTTTACCACCTCTGACATTTGTTTAAGATTCGCCGTACCCCGAGGTCCGCTCCGCCGTCGCGAACACGGACGACCCGACCATCCCCGTCGCGACCCTGCGCGCGTGGACCCTCGGCCTCATCTGGGCGATTATCATCCCCGGGCTCAACCAGTTCTTCTTCTTCCGGTACCCGGCGGTGACGGTGACCAGCGTGAGTGTCGCGTCTTGTCTTTTGGGTTTTCGTTGTATTTTGCCTTTGCCTGGTGCTTCACCTTACCTTGTACTTTGCTCGCCTCGTGCCCCGACGTATTCGCTCCCTCTTCGCCTCGCCTCCCGTCCCACTTCCATTTCCACATCCCTGCACCGTTCCCTATTTCATTCCTTTTCATCCTTCCATTCACCCCGCTGTTCTATCCCTTGTATTCCTCCCTCTCTCGTATTCCCTTCACCCCAACTCTGCATTTTGCTATATTAGTATTACTCCCCATTCGCTACTTCCTATCTCCGTATTAACTCGCTCGATAACACCCCGCTGACGCCCGACTAGATCGTCGCCCAACTGCTCACCTTCCCCTCGGACGCGCCTGGGCCCGCCTCCTCCCCAACATCTCCATCTTCGGCATCGCGCTCAACCCCGGCCCCTTCAGCATCAAGGAGCATGTCTTGATCACTATTATGGTGGGTGCTTTAATTCATTCGAGTTCGGAGCTGGGCGTCGGGATTTGTGGCGCTCGGTGGGGTTTTGTCGGGGTTGGAGCGCGACTCCGGGTTTCCCCGGGATTTGGTTCGAGGGCGGGCCGCGGTGCCGCCCTCCCCGCCCCGCTCCACCTGCCCTCCCTATCCTCTTTCTTTTTTTCCCTTTGTGGCAAGTTCAAAATGCTCATCACATCCATTCGTGACACAGGCGGGCGTCGGCGCCGGCTCCGCCTACGCCACCGACATCGTCGCCGTGCAGCGCGTCTACTACGACCAGACGTACAACTTCGGCTACCAGTGGATGATCGTCATGTCCACGCAGCTGATCGGGTTCAGCATTGGCGGCATTGCGCGGAGGTTTTTGGTGCAGCCGCCGAGTATGAGTGCGTATGCGTTCCTTTCTTCCTTCCCTTCCTCCTTCCTTCTTGCTTCGTCCTTGCGAGTCTCACCGCTGACGTGACGTGGTTCGCAGTCTGGCCGTACAACCTCGTCACCTGCGCGCTGTTCAACACGCTCCACGCGCAGCAGTACGCCGGCGTCGGCTCCCGCGGCGGCTTCTCGCGCGAAAAGTTCTTCTACATCGCGTTTGCGTGCAGCGCGGTGTGGTATTTGGTGCCTGGTGGGTGTCCCTCTCCTTGCCTATCCAAAAACCCCGTGGATCGCTAAACCACATCATACTCGTCGCTAACGCCCCGCCCGCAGGCTACCTCTTCACCGGCCTCTCGTTCTTCTCGTGGGTGTGCTGGATCAAGCCGGACAACATCGTCGTCAACCAGCTGTTCGGCGTCAACTACGGCCTGGCGATGGGCATGGTCACGTTTGGTGTGTCTCCTTCCCCTCCCTTACTTACTCCTCCTTGCGTGTATTGTGCTGACGCAATGCGTGGCAGACTGGGCGCAGATCACGTACATCGGCTCCCCGCTCGCGACGCCCTGGTGGGCCGAGGCGAACATCGCCGTGGGCTTTGTGTTCTTCTTCTGGATCCTCACGCCCGCGTTGTATGTGCGTAAAACCTTTTTCACTTTCTTTCGTTTTTCTCTCTTCTTGTTCTTTTGTGGAGGGTCAAATTGAGTTGGTGTGGTGTGGTGTGCGGAATTTCCGCAGCAAGAAGCCATATATGGTTTCCTACTGCGGGACGGCCCGCCTGTCCTGCGTGCGAGCGTCGAGATGCGGATAAGATGCCTGATGCCTTCTGAGCGAGCGATTGGCGCCAGCTGTTTATATTGCGGGATCGGCAGGGCGGGATGCCGGCAGGGATGGGATAGGCGCGCGCTGACGCAGACGCTGACGCTGACGCTGTGCTATCCTTGGGTGTGAGAGCGGACTGCTGCTGTCACTGGCTGCCTCGTTCGCTCGTCGAGCGAAGTCCCTGAACCGCTGAGCATCGTCCCTTCGTCTTGATATCGATGACGCTCGCCTCACTCGCCCCTCGCTTCGCTCGTTCCGCTCGCTGACGCCCGCGCCCGCAGTTCACCAACACCTTCTACTCGAAGTACATGCCCATCTCGTCCGGCGGCTCGTTCGACAACACGGGCGGCTCGTACAACGTCAGCCGCATCCTCACCGAGGACAAGGTGTTCGACCCCGTCAAGTACTCGGCGTACAGCCCGATCTTCCTGTCGACGACGTTTTCCATTTCGTGAGTCGCCACCCTTCCTCGGCCTCCGTCTCCGTCTCCGAACGCCCGCTAACCCTCCTCCTCCGCCCAGCTACGGCCTCTCCTTCGCGTCCATCACCGCGACCATCACGCACGCGTTCCTCTTCTTCCGCAAGCAGATCTGGACGCAGTCGCGCCGCGCGATGCACGAGCAGCCGGACGTCCACGCGCGGCTGATGGAGTGTGTACCCGCAGGTGGGTGTTTGCTTTCGCGCCGTCGCTTCTTATCGCCTTTGTCGTTGTGCTTTGCGTCTTCGACCCCGAGCACGCGACACGACGGCGCTGCGACGAGGCCATGGGGAGGGGCGGAGACGACGATGACGAGCGCTTCGACCCCTGGTGGTGGACGTCGTGCGAGGCGCTGTCGCTGTGGGGGTGGGCGTCGTCGTTGTACCCGCCTTCGCCGCGTCCGCAGCTCGGCGTCGACCTCCCTCTCCTCCCTCCTATTCTTTCTGAGCACCACGCTGACAACCTGCGCAGGTCCCCGAGTGGTGGTACGCCATCATCTTCGTCACCATGTTCGTCTTCGGTGTCGTCGCGATCGAGGTGTGGGACACCAAGTTCCCCGTGCAGTACTTCATCCTGGCGCTCGTCATCTCGTTCGTCTACGTTATTCCGAGTGCGTGCTTTTTTCCTCCTTCGTTCGCTTCGAACACATCCACGCTGCCCCACTCGACGTCGACCGCTGGGCGCTGGCTGTGGCTGACGTCGACGCTCCCCACCCCTTACCTCCCCCCCTTTGGTCTTCGATGCTAACGCCTTCGCCCCCACAGTCGGCATGATCCAAGCCATCACGAATCAACAAGTCGGGCTGAACGTCATCACCGAGCTCATCATCGGGTACGCGCTCCCCGGGCGCCCCGTCGCGATGATGATGTTCAAGACATGGGGCTACATCACCATGGCGCAGGCGCTCACGTTCACGAGCGACTTCAAGCTCGGGCACTACATGAAGATCCCGCCGCGGCACATGTTCACGAGCCAGGTCGTCGCGACCGTCGTCGCGGGCACCGTGCAGCTCGGCGTGCAGGCGTGGATGTTCACGAACATCGAGGGCATGTGCGACCGCGACCAGAAGGACGGGTTCTGGTGCCCGTCGACGGGTGTGTTCGGACGGCGAGCATTATCTGGGGTGTTATTGGGCCGGCGCGGCAGTGTGCGTATCGTTCTCTACTCTCTCATCCTCCACGTCCCATTTCCCTTCCGCTGGTCGACATCCCCCTCCGCATCCTGCCCTCCCTCCTCTGCCCTCGCTCTTTCCCCGCTCCTCCCTCACCGTCGAGACGATATACTGACCCGCCTTTTCGCCCCACAGTCTCCCACGGACAGATCTACTACGCCCTCACGTTCTTCTTCCTCATCGGCTTCCTTTGCCCGCTCATCGCATGGCTGTGCACCCTCAAGTGGCCCAACAGCTGGCTGCGATACCTCAAGTGCGTAGTGTTCCTCTCGCTCCCTTGCCTCCCCTCGCCTTCGTACTGCATGTTATCCGCTCGTCGTCGTCGTCCCGCCACGTGGCGAGCCTACACTTCGTTGCTCTGCTCCTCATCCCTTGCCTCCCTCTCCCTCCGTGGAAACACATGCTGACGCTACTCTCCAGCTTCCCCGTCATCTTCTCCGGCACCGGTCTCATCCCCCCGGCCAACTCCAACAACTACGTCCCCTGGGCCATCGTCGGCTTCATCTTCCAGTATGTCATCCGGCGGCGTCATTTCGCGTGGTGGACGAAGTACAACTGTACGTGCTCCCTTCCTTCCTCCTCCACACATGCTGATCACCGCCTCCCTCTTCACAGACGTCCTCTCCGCCGCGCTGGACTCGGGCGTCGCCGTCTCGGCCGTCCTCATCTTCTTCATCCTGCAGTACCCGCAGAACGGCAACATCGGGCTCCACACCATCCAGTCGTGGTGGGGCAACACCGTATGGCTCAACACCGCCGACGGGAACAAGACGCCGCTCATCTCGCTCGCGGAGGGCGAGACGTTCGGGCCGCCGATGGGGTCGTGGTAGATGTTCTGCTGTTCTGCTGTCGTGTCGGACGGCAGCAGGGGTTCGTGCGTCGTCGTTGTGTCGTCGCATTGTGGGGTTTTATCGTGGGCAAGGGGGACTGTGTATGATTTACGCAAGGCGACGACGTTGCACGAGTGCGAAACGAGATTTATAGGGTAAACTAAGAAAACTAACATACATAGTGACGAGAGTAGTGTAGGATTTGCTAAATATTATGTTTTTCTTGATGTCTGTGCGAGTCTCTCGAGCTCTTTCTTTGGTCTTCGTGAGCTGGTGCCAGTGGGTGAGAAACTTCCTTGGTGAGAAAGTCTTCCGCCGCTTGTACGTTGTCCAAGCTGCCTCCGCGGCGTAGAGGTTGTTAATAACTTACTGCACTGCCGTCTCTTCCTCGCGCCGCGCGTTTTACGAGGCCGAGAGGAAATGAATAATTTCCTTGGTCGCCGTTCACGCATCTTACCTCCAACGTCGCAACCGTCGCAACCCCAATAAAATTCCTAGACCGTCGGCGCACAGGAATTAAATTAAAATGAATGCTCCCCGAAATAGGAGCTCGAACTACTCACTGACAACGAGCTCCAAGAGATTCTTGGAAGTCATGGTCCGCAGCAGTCTTATCTCTGCATCCAAACAGAGGTATTTGCTCCACGCATCCACAGACGGCGCCCGCGCCAGCTGACCTTTGACTTCGAGGGCACTGCTCACACGAATCGCATTCCGGCTGCATTGTGCACCGCGAAGAGAAGGTGATGATCAGATGATAAGACCTCGCTGGGCATTCGTTGAGGCTAGCCCACACCTCTCCGGTCCACTTCCCCAGTCCCGTAGTCCAACGGTACGACGCCGGCAATCCACGTTTTGAGATTCGCTGGAGATTGCGGGTTCAATTCCCGCCGGGGCGATCTTGGATACAATTTTCTAGAATCTGTCGGCGCGCTTTTACTTCCTCGCGACACGTCGAATGCGGGGTTGAAAAGTTCGATTTTAGCTTCTCGAGTCTGAATGCGAGGCACAGCTGGTATCCACGAAGATGTACTCAACTGGGACGGCTGTGTCTTTTTGTCCGTGGCATATGCGGTGTTCAACGAAAACAGATATCGCACCGTGGTCTAAAGGGCTACGACACCAGTATTCTCTGAACTAAAAGGGCTGGCTGGAGGCTGCGAGTTCGAATCTTGCCGGTGTGATATCCTCTCTTTTTGCCTGACTTCTGCATCATTCGAGCAGCAGAAATGACTTGATAGACGTGGAGAACATGATCAACTTGACTCATGGCAGCTGTTTGTATGTATGTGCCTGATGGAGACGCGTCAATAAATCACGTGCTGCACGCTTTTGGTTCAATTTCGACTTTGGGCGGATTTGAATGAACTATCCTATCCCACTTCCAGCCCACGAGACAGAGCAATCGCCCAAACAGTTGCTTCTGTTCAACCCTGACTCGGTGCTTATTTCGGGGAAAGCTCGAAATTCCGTCATCCTGCCGCATATCAAGGACCAGGACCTTCAAGGTATCCATTGATTTTCCGTCAGCATCTAGGTTGTGCCGGGAAGCTCTCAGATAAACCTGAATGTATCATTCATCTCGATTTGTGGAGTAACAGTGTTCAGTTGCACCACCATAAATTCCGACCACAAGCGGTTGATGGCACTCTAGCCAATTTACCGCAAGTCATCCACTAGAAGACGAAGGAAGTTGAAATCTGGGAAGCATTTGGTTCTAGCGCACGATCAGAGCCTGCCATTCTATTAAGTAGAGTTGCGGTGGTGAATGGCCTGGACTGCAGTTTTATAGAGCAACACTTGTGCCTCAGTTGTTGCCGTTCATGTGTGAATATTTCGTGTTCGCCTGCGCTGAGAATGCGATGGTAAGTGAAAGCCAGCACACCCTACATGCATCGATCCAGTGGATTTTGACTCTTTCAATTGCACCTCTAGTCAATTCCTAGTCATTTCGTCCTGCAATAGGCATTAAAGACAGAGCCCCACCTGAAGAACACACTATACATACTGCACTTCTCAGTAGGAGATGCAACTTCTTTACCTTCTAGCCGCATTTAACGTTACAAGATGGTCTTCCTGGGGTGCTGAAGGCACTCACTGTGGTCGCCAAAGGCCCTGGCTTTCAGGTCCCTACTTCACGGTGTTTCATAGGAATTTCAATGGCAATTTTGGTTGATATCCAGGTAAAGACCCTGGATTTCACGTGGCTGGAACTACCTGGAATCCCACACTGAAATTTACCTTTTCACGATGGTTGTTCACTATGTTTCTACATGACTGGCAGTGAAAACCAGGTTGCCTGTGATTCACAGATCCCTGGGTCATTGAGCATTCCAGCTTATTTCAGGCTCTTTCCACATGAAATTCATCCAATTGACCCGTGAAATATAGATGGGGGAGTAGCTAAAAAAGCAGATACAATTTATCACTGATGTATTAATTATTTTATATTTTATATTATTATTATGACTTAAGTACTTATTACATTATTTTATTAAGTATGGTAATCAGGATCAGGATAATTTATATTTTTATATTTCCAATAGAGACCTGGTTTGTTAACTACAATGTACGACTTTTACTCATATATGCACACACACAGGAAAATTTTTGGAGGTCATGACCTGAGTTTTGTACCTTGCCTGAGCCACCGGCCAAAGACCCTTCACACCCGGATCATGAAATTCATGCAAATCACCATAGAATTCAGCATGTTCTTGCTATGGCCTGAAAAAATACATGAAAGATAGAGTACCTGGAATATGTTTTCATACAGTGTATATATATAGATACATTGGAACTTGAGCCCAAGTAGCATGCCACTTTTAGGTTGTGCAAAAAGCAGCATGCCGCTTTTTTCTTTTTTCCTATGCGAGCGCCAGGATAATTATTTATTGTGTGTTATTTCCATGTACTTTGTGTTGAAAACTCATCATCCTAAATGATCATGAAAGTTATGTGCTTTGGAACACCCATTCGGAGGGTACCTGAAAATGTAACTGCCTGAAAAAAAAAATCACTATGAAGAGCCGTGAAACGTGAAATCCAGGCCCCTGTACCCTGAAAGTCAGGGGGGTCTGCAACCACAGTGACTCGTAAGACGAGAAGACGAGAAGAAAAGTATTGCGGGGACCGATGTACGTCTGTAAGTTACACTTTGAGCCTACAGCCAGGGCAAAAGTCCTCAGGAATGATCACCAGAATCCAATTAATTCCAAGATTTCCGTGATTGGAATTGGAACCGTGCCACAAGAAATACAAAGACAGTTGTAGGAGGGAAGGACTGCCCGGATGTTGCCTCCCTCGAAGTTTATAGAGGGTGTGGAGTTTGAACAAGAATTCCCTCGCCCTTCCTCAGGTCCGTAGTCCAATGGTACGAACCATGCCAGCCTGAGCAGACCTGATCTTGGATCACTCTACTGGGTGTGGGTTCAATTCCCGCCAGGGCAGTCTCGAATGCACCATTGGATGCAAGTTGCACGGTAGGAACAGCTGTAGAGCGCCGCTGATGGCGACGATTGGAGAGGTTGGTGGGAAATTGAAAGCCTCTGGCAGACAGAGCTTCAGGACATACCTACCACGGCGTATTTGGTTGTGCGGATGGTACTGTTATATTTTTCGAAGTTGACCGTGGCATACTTAATGTGATGTTTCGACAGAACTGATATTGCCCCGTGGTCTAATGGTACGATGTCAGCAGTTCACGGCTGGAGATCGCGAGTTCGAATCCCGCCGGGGTGATACCCACTTTTTTCTCTGGCTCCTGCATCATGCGACCCCAGAAACGGAAAAAATCACTCAATCTGAATTGATATAACCGTTGCTTGTGCGTGTGTACGTGATCGGACGCGATAATGACTCACGTGACGAGTTGGACAGCGGTGCGGGATGCCGGCATTACACAGCCAAGACACGGCCATTTTCTGCCTCCTCCCTCGATGCGCAGCTCCTATGGGGCTCATGCCCTCACGATGGCACATACTTTGCAGGCGATGGCCTATCGTGCGGGGGAGCTCATTCAATACGCGCGGTATACCATGTCCCGGCGGCCCATACCCCGGCCCTTGGTCTTAATTTTCCAGCTCGCCGCCTGGATCTTTCTCTTTTGCGCCCGGATTATTCTCCGCTTCATCCATCCGGTAGTCTCCCTTACTGTCTTCTACACCGTCTGGCAGAAATGTCATCAATTCTGGCTCTCCAAGCTCGGTGGCGCATGGGCACCGGCCTTTCCCGTCTCGCGCACTGTCTTCGTCATCACTTTGGCAGCAGTTCCTATCTGGGGCGCTTGCATGGCGGTTCTGATGCTGCTCTGGCCTATCCTGCTCCGACTGTGGACCCTGGTGCGGAACCGGGTGCCCCGGCTGGCGCGCCAGCAGCGGTATGAGGCGCTTGCTGTGGATCTGGATGATCTGGAGTCTCCAGAGGCCCCTAGAAAAGGACCTCATCGGAAGGGACGAGATTCTGCTCAATCTATTGGGACCAAGCTCGCACAAAGAGCTGGCTACTTTATTATTTGGGGCACGTATCTATCCGCTGCGCTATTTGGCGTGTACATGCTCCGCACATACGAACTTCCTATCGACCATCGTTTCAAGAAAACTGTCGAGCTTGCTAATCGCGTGCCCAAACCTGAGGGGTATGGAACTGGAGGTACGTTCTTCGATGATCTCGGTCAAATAGCATCTGACATGGGGTTTAGAAAAAGTATTCATCGCCGCCATGTTTTATAACAACGGCGGTGTTCTTCCTTACTGGATCAAAGAGGTCACAAAACTAATTTACTACCTTGGTCCCGTTCGTTCATCCTCTCTGCTGTGTGGACGTGCGCTGATTTCCGTTGACAGGAAAATGTCTTCGTCTCCATCGTCGAGTCGAACAGCTGGGACAACACAGCTGACCTGCTTGAAGAGTTCAACAAAACGCTCGAGACAATGGAGGTGAAGCGCCGGATTCTAACTCACGATACGTCGATCGAACGCCCACCGTCGATGGACACGGCTCCGCCGCGCATCATTTTCCTTGCCGCTGTGCGGAATCTCGTGATGGAACCCCTTGTGCAGCACGGCGGGTACACCCGCGTGTTGTTTAGCAACGACGTCTTCATTGAAGCTGAGTCGATTGTCGAGTTGCTGGACACCAAGGGCGGCGACTACGATATGGCGTGTGGGCTGGACCTCGATTCTTGGGGGTATGTAGATCTCGCTTTACCAACAAACCGAACTTGACTATTTGTCTGCCTCTTGTGCTTAGATTATACGACCAGTAAGGGCTCTTTTTTCTTCGCGTTGATTCCTCTCGAATTCATTCCTGCAATAGGTGGGTAGTGCGCGATCGCCTCGGCCGCATCGCATCCACACTCTGGCCGTATTTCCTCGAAGACACCGGTTTCCGCGCCGTCATGGCCGACGAGCCCGCCCCCGTCTTCACCTGCTGGAACGGCATCATCGCCGTACGCGCCGACCCCTTCCTCCCCCCCGCCCTGCGCACCGGGCAGCTCTCCACCTCGCCCCTGGCGCGCCCTCTTGCCTCCACCCACCCCGCCTACCCCCAACCCGCCAACCTCACCCCCGCGCTCACCCCGCCCGTGCGCTTCCGCGCCTCCGCCCCCGACGAGTGCTTCTCGTCCGAGTCCTTCCTCCTCCCGTACGACCTCCGGCGCCAGTTCGCGCTGGACAAAATCTACGCGAACCCACGGGTGATCAACAGCTATTCGTGGGACTGGTACGTGTACTGGAAATACGTGACAAGGCACTGGGCGGTGAAGTGGTGGATTGAGAGGGTGGAGAATGGGAATGGGGTGCATTTGGCGAAGATGATATTGTGGGACCCGGCGAGGGTGTGGCAGTGGGATGGGGGGGAGTGTCATCCGGTGCGTGTATTTCGTTTTTGTGGTTTTGAGACGGTTTGCTGAGGCGTGACCCGACACAGTGGTGATGTTAGGACGGTTGGATAATTATTAGATCTGTGCAAAGTAGGGGTGGTATATATAATGTTAGATACAGGGATTTATAGGAGCAACAAGATGAGATCATTTCAATTGCGGTCGGTACGTTTGGAGGGGTTCGGTTCTCAATTCAAGCTGAGACTCAGAGCCGACCTTCGAGGTTCAAGCTTCGCGCACATTCTCAATTTGCTTACAGTTTGCTGACCAGTTGGTATTACGGTTTACCGCCGCAATTCATGGCAATTTTACCGCAACTCAGTGACCTCAGAACACAGGGAGTCCGCGGCTAGCGAGCAGGAGATGTGTCTTCTTCAACTTCTAGCCTCAGTTACAGTTGCGATTCGGCGCTCTTCCTGAGGCGCTGGAGTTCCTGAAGGCACTCGCAAGAAGGAGTAGGGAGCACTCGCAAGAAGGGGAAGGGAGTAAACTTCTCTTTGAGCTGCGTCCCTTGGAACGCCGCACAAATGAAGGACTTCCTGATTCTAGCTTCAGGCGGGCCAAGATGCGGTGCGTGCCTGCGCCACTTGCGGGCGCACCGTCTTTCTTCGCCGCGGGGATGCACGGCTCTGAGAATTTTCGTTGGGTGAGTGAGAAGAACGAGAACGATACAGTGATGTTCGCTGATTTTTCACAGCGGAAACAAAGAGCTGTCAAAGCCATTCCGGAATCGCCGAGATGCCCCACAACTTCAGTTCAACTTGCCGTCCATTTACACACAACAAATGAATGCTTCGCAAGCAAGGGTATTATCATTAAGTTTTCGTAGACCAAGTTGAAATGAAGAGTGGACCACGAATACTACGCCGAATAATGGGGGACCCTCCTTTTTTTATGTTGCGCTCTCCGCTGCGACGACGGGGGTGCAGTCATTAAACTCTCCCAGCGCGTGGCCGTCGGGCGTCGAGAACTTCACGCCATTCACTTCCGTGCCGATGGTGTAGGGCTTGAATTCGAAGTTCGGGTCGCTCAAGTTGATGCTCCACAGCGAGTACGCGCTCCCCGCGGGCACCGGTTGCGCGGGGGGCGTGAGGTCTGTCTCCTTGACGGAGATGCGGCCCACGTTGTCCTTCACATCTTGTTCGAGGAAAACACGCGTCGGGTTGAGCCCGTTGCGAACCTGTGTTGCTTCGTTGTCAGTGGATAGGCCCAACTGTGGCACACGGCGTACTCACAGCAACATCGAACCGCCCTTTGATCGGGTTGAACGAGGTCAGGCAAGAGGTGGAAGAGAGCAGCGCGCCGTCCTGGATCGTGAACCCGACGCCGCCCTGATCCTCGAGCTTGCCGTTAACCGTGAAGCTCAGTTTGGTAAGACCAGCTGCCGGGTCGATCGAGAGGGTCCCAGTCGACGTTTCGTTAAAGGCGTACCATGCGGACTGGACGCGCCCCTCCCATGGTGTTGGAGATGTGGTCGGGCTGGAGCGTGATGCCGCTGGTTTTATTTCCGGCGCGGTTTTCCAGCTGCAGGACCACAGACCGGCTCGGATCATCGGATTGGTTGAATAACTGGAGGGGCCGTCAATTGGAGTGCAGCGATTAGGACAAAAACGCTATATTCACCCGAACGAGGCCAGATAGCTTCAGGGAGTCTCCGTCGTGGATGAGTTGGAGTTGAGTGGGCTTGACAGACAACGGTTCAATGACGTCGGTCAGCTTCACATCGCGAGGCACGGTATCCAACATGCGGGCGAGCAGTGCCGCACACGTCGAAGCGAACAGATCTGGAGAGTCGGCAAATCTTTGGGACAGTTAGCGAAGCGCCGAGGTAAAAACGAGCGATCGCGCACGATTTCATTGTAACGTTTCCGTCGCTAGCAAAAATGCGTTTATCCGAGTTTGTGGTATCATTGGCACCGACAACGAGGGGGGTTAGTAGTTGTTCCAGCGATGTACTCGGTTGCTCTGGAGAAAATTAATTAGCGCATGTGCAAAACATACAGTATTTGTGTACACGTTATTGTCGAAGGCCCCGAATGTTGAATCAAAGTGCGCGACGGACAGCGTGTTGTTGGAGTCATTTAATTCGGGTACGGTGTCCGGGAACGACCCGTGCTCCACGCCACCAAAAGTGTGTCTGGAACGGTAAGACGCGTCGGACGTCTGGCTGAGACGGTACGCACCCGCATGCAATGAGACCAATCATCTCACTCTGTGGTGAACCCTTGGCGAGCGAAGGAGTCGATGTGTGCTTGCAGGTCTTGTTGTGGCTCGGGTACACCTGGCGTATTCGGTTTCTGCGGCGTCGATGCGCCCGCCGCGGAATGCAATCTGTGGTCCACCGCTTCAAACTGGTTGAATTGACGGTATAAATGAGGATGAAGAAAACTGACCAATTCTCAACAGCGGTAATGAGGCCAATTGCGATAAGGTCGGCGACTACGCGCAACGGTCAGAGGGAAAAGTCGATGGGCGAGTGGAACGCACGAGAGATGTGTCGGGACATAAAGCCAACAAAAGGATCCAACGTGTTTTCAAACCCAGTGCCCACATTCTTAAGGGCGATTGCTAATTAGCGCAGGAAACTGCAGTAGCGGGTCGCGCACCTCGCCGCGCGACTGCTCTTCCGGGAAACGAATTGATGCATCCAAGCCGCCCGTGCCATCCGCAATATTGTGAGTCGCCATATCGTGGTACGCCTGCCGCATGTCAGCGCTGTTCGCAAGAGCGTGTTTCTTCCAGCTCACCGTACGTATCCAGTCGGCGGTATTGGCCCTCCCAGTCCCGTCTCCAAAGGTGAAGAAATCGCAAGGTTCGATGAACCCCGCTAATCCGCTGAACTTGTCGTCCTGATCCCAGCGCTGCGCCTCCAGGGCGTCCAGCTGTGGGGAGGGCCACACATACGCCCTTGAAATGCCGAAGTATGAAACGAGGGCGAGTGGGAGAAGCATTTTTGGGACGTACTACTCCTCGGGAATCTTTATAAGACAGAGGAAGACGGCTTCATCTGCCCGCGGTGATTTGTGCACATGGCTTGGCAAGGCCGAATTCGCTGTCGGTAAGTGTACCAAGACCTACCGAGAGGGTACTGTACCAAGTGGTGATCGACGTTGGATCGACGATCATCGACTCAGCCCTTGGCGATGAGGCTGTTCAAACCCTGGCGCCGTTTCCTTCAGTCATGCCTTGGTCGGAGTTTTGGTCTTTTTAAGATGAATCTGGGAGCCAGAGGAGAGCGATCGCGGGACTGAGCAACTTACAGGTCGAAAGTGTGAACATCAGAGTATCAATGATGGTATTGCGATCAAACGTAGTTCAGTTGTTCACAATGTTGAAGTTGTTCTCTGTCGAAGCACAATAACACCGACACTTGCACACGGCTTTCGCACAAGATATTTAATCTAACCCCAGTGTAATGCGGCGATGTTCTGCGTGGAGGCCTTGCGAGTCCGAAGTCCGTTACTTCACGCCCGGTACTTGGCTGACCTCCCCGGTAATGACCCATCTCCCATTGGCTTGTTGGCATGCAACCAATAATAAGAACGGAAATCTGCGCTACTTATGGTTCACATCCTGAATTCTTTGATCCGTCGATGAGAATTTCTTTAACAGTGTTAATAACAGACCTGGAGTTTCGTGATCTTAAGCGTTATTATGTACAGACACAGAGCCAGCGAACGTTGAACCTTGAAGTTCTGTGGATTGCAAGGGGAATTTTCCCGCGTTTTTCATGCGATGGTGACTGAGGTTTGTCTCAACTTTCGGTAAACCGTAATAAGTATCATCTTGCTTACCTCGATCCTTTACCTCGCGCCGCCGCAGATCAGCATCCAGTCAGTGCTAGCTAAACACTACTTCCTCCGCCATTCAAAATGCATCTGGACGCATGTATGGACGTCGAAATTCGCAGAATATATGACTGTAACCATGGAGGTTGAAAACGCCCACTCGCAATCCCTCTTCATGTGCATTTTTCAGCGCAGTTTACGCTGCGTGTTTTGTAGGGTGCAAATGGTCCAGATATGCTGGTCTCGGCCCTCCAAGTCTCGCATGGATCAATTTTCGGCTGTGAACTTTGTTGCATGACGCTTCAGTGGCGGTTGGTCTTTTCTGACGTCTAATTGGATGAGAATTTGAAACCTGTGCATAGTGCTGCACTCCCAGAGAAGGTGGAGGAATTTTTAAAAATACATCACGTGGTATCCTCGCGCGTCGCGATGAGCCAAGCATGGACAAACTCAACTCATATCGAGTCACGAATTCTATCGTCCTGCAAGAGGTAGGCGGGATCAAAGTTTCCGACATCAACCTCCAAAAGTTTTGACATGCTGTGCAGGGGAGGAGGGAGGGAGGGTCCGGATCACGGTCCGTATGGACCTCAGTCTTTTTTCCGGAGATAACTTTTTTTTTCGGCGATATCGCCGGATTCGACTTGGTCCGATCTCGTCCGAGACTCCGAACTGTCATTTTACGGCATCTGTTTTCAAGATCATTTGCCGTTAAGGCCTCTTTTACAAGGAAATAAATTAGTTTGATTACATAGACAGACAGAGAAGATATGGAAATGGGAGGGTAGCCAAAATTCTGGAAGGTTCTGACTAAAAATGAGACTGCAAACTCAAAGTTCTCAATTCTTCCTGGCAAAAGTGGCCCATCAGCACAACTTTCCTAATCCGGGGGAGTTGTCAAAGAGGTCTGTGTGCGATCGGGAAGTCCCGCTTACCTCTTGTCGTCCTGAGGCAAAACGTGGGATCTCCCGGCTGGAATCGAACTCTAAATACTCCAGCTGCGGGATCGCGTTTGAAGAGGCTAGGAGTGCGTTTTTTTATTTCCTGAGCTCGTTATGAAATGGTAAAAGAGCAAGGGTTTTTGCCTCTCCCCTTCTCAGACTTCAATTATCAATCATCAGAGGCTACCTTGTGTTATCCACCGTTGAAGTGACCAGCAGAGAGTTAGTTTTTCTTTGCGCGGCTAGTTTCGTGCGATCGTTCTTTCGCCCCTATCTGTCGTATCCAAGTTGCTTCCGCGGAAGCATAAAACGAGGACAAACTCGCGATCACCCCTATTCTCTCTCTTTCATCTGCACCACTACCATCTCCCACTCCCTACTATCATCATGTCTTTGTTGTCTCTCTCAAGCGCGGCTGGTCCGTCCTCAACCACTCTACAAGCCCTTTCTGAGTACTGCGCGTCCGCCGACTCGCCTCAGACTTCACGTTCTCGGACAGTGATTCCAGCTATTCCTTCATTTCCGAGTTCGCCCCGGCCCCCACCACCCAACGCGATTCCACAGCTCGCGGAGATTATCGCCCAGTCGCCTCGATTCCAGTCGGCGTCGGTGCAGGACAAGATGCTGACGGCGCTGAGAGGCAGCCACCCGCTCAGGCTTCACCCGCCCAGCACCATCACGCAGCTCTAGGCGAAACCGCGCGGTCTCAACGCAAGTGTGTCACAATCAGTATTCATTAGAAGTTTTGGCTTGGTCTGACAGAACGCCTCTAGGCGATATACGAAGGCCTCCCGCATCTCCCAGCGACCACTTCTTCAACGACGCTTCCCTCTTCGAGACCAGCACCCCGCTGCACATCGGTCTAGGTCTATTGGTTCCGTCCTCGAGCACGAATAGCGACATGCGTTTACTGTCGCCGCTGACCTCTCGCTCTTTGTTGCCCATCCGCGGGGGCGGCGACGCTCTGGTGGATAGACTCCCGTCCCGATTGCTCCTGTCCTCTCCTAATCAAACATCCCGGACCCCACCCACTACGCCTTCACACCGCACCCCACCTCCGCCTCCTTCAAACGATAGACTCCCAACGTCGCGGTACGCAGATCTCGGACTCGGCCTCCCAAGCAACATGAAAGACGGCACCGCCGCCAACAACAGGCTCCAAACGGGCTTCACGATCTCGTCCATCTCGCGCGTCTGGAGTATGATCCCGTCTGGCTCGTACACCCGCGAACTCTTCAACGGCCTCCGGAGCTCACGCGCTGCTCCCGCTTTGAACCCGCCGCGACGCCGGAGCCGAAGATCGGGCCCCTTGCCCGCCTGAGAGAGGGGGCGACGAGTTTCGTGCGGAGCGCCTAAGGAGGGTTTCGGTTTCTGCGGTCCATGTAGCGAGGACGGGTGGGCCGCTGTTTCGGGCGGAGTTTGTGGCGCGCGCGATTAGGGGAGCGCAGGACGAGGGCTCGATGGTAAAGCGCACATTGGGCTCTGTGGCTCGATTCTTGGCGCGGAGGTGAGGCGGAGCGAAGGGAAGGGGAGAAGTCAGAAGCAGGAAGTGTTTATTATTTCCAGTAATTCGTTCTGTACGCCGAGCTCGTTGACTAGAATGCGTTATATTCCATCTGCGTGTTTTGAGCCCGCTGTAGTCGTGAAAGTTCGGCGTGTTGGTCGAGTTCACCTTGCGCAGAAGAGCTCCCAGATTTGGCTATCGATCAATCCACGACTCAACCAGAGCCCCGATTTGAGTCACGCTGCAGCCCTGAAGTCATAGCGATAAACTGGCAGTGGCTTTAGTAAGTTCGACGGAAATATCGGAGCTTGTGGGAGCTTGTGGGAGCGTCGTTCAACGCCGCACTGATATTTAACGGAATCCGAACACCACAAATGTGCCTCGGCAGGGACGAAGGCCGGTCATTTTGAGGTTCCGCGAGCTTACGTTATACAACAACGCACACAAGCCACGATTCCGGCCAGAGAATTAAAATTGTAGGCTTGACTTGCATGACCGCCCAGATCCGTGCTGCTGATAACCCGGATTGTAGGTTCTTGTAGATTGACTGGCAAGCTATTGAGTACTCTGTGGATAATTCTCGTCGACTTGGAACATCCATCCATCCAGTGGGAGAAAGGGATGGATTTGTGACTCATAACGTTATGATTTGGGTTACTTACGGGAGCGTCGTTCAAAGCACACTGATCTTTAGCAAACAGATCCGCGACTTCAACAACGCAAATGTTCCTGGTCAGGAACGAAAGTCGGCGATTTTGAAGTGCCGCAACAATATGAAGCAACGTGGCCTGCGTTTTTCGATTACTCGAGTAAGTATATTACGCCTTACGGCATACAAAAGCGTGGCCGTGGTTCCGGCCAAGAAAATATACTGTGGGGTTGACTTGCTTGAAGGATCGACACTGCTGATAGCCCACATGTCGATTCGCGTTCTCGTAGGTTAGCTGGAATTTCCGAAAGGCACTGAGTACTGTCGTGATGGGTAACTTTTGCTGAACTAGAACAGCAATTGTCCCGTGAAAGGAAGGAAAAGACTCGCAGTTACAAGCGTTCCGAATTCGGATCTTTTATGTGCTTTTCCAATTTGGTACATACACCGTTTTGAGACCCTGAGCAAGCGTGAGGACTCAAAGAAAAAAACACGAGGTGGTCGACCCATATGGAAAAGTTCTGGACCTTCATTTGCGTTCCAATTTTTGCGTTCGACCCGTAGTCAACTCGACGACTTCCGGGGTCAAATTGTGGTTGAGGACTGGCTTCCGTCTTCCGTCCTTGATCCACCTCCGATCATTTGTACACGTCCTGCTTCGTCCATCCATTTGCCATACTCCAATCCTCCCTCAACGAGTCATTCCCATCAACTCATCCCTCCGATTTGGCTCGATTCGACAATGGTGAATTCCAAAACGTTTGGATAATGACGCAGTCCAGATTATGAATTTGAACGGAAGAACAATACCTATTGACAGGGGACATGCGCTCTGGATTGACAGAAGTAGTTTCAACCACTTCGGCAATCAAGACCACGCTTGATCGCATCTTTTCCTTTTCCGTCAAGGAAAAAGTCGACAAGGCAACTAAGTATTCGCTCTTCGATGCACTGGGGATGTTTTTGACGGCGCCTCCTCTGTACCAGAATCGTAATTTGACGGCTACTGTCCTCGAAGTTCTTCCAAAGATTATTCTGCCCGCTCGCGGTTTTCGGATGCCTCCTTGCTGGAAGCCTATGTCTCTTGTTCTTCCTGTACCTAGCCATCATACGGTCCTTCACCAGTGACATCAGCGTAAGTAACAAAGTATGTTTCATTTCCCCTCCGGAGTAGCTTCCACACCGATGGTGACACCATTCCCGACCACTTATAACCAGCGAGGCGGCAAGAGGAAGGACATCCTACCTTCAGGACCCCCACATTCCTTTGCTTCCTTCCAAGACTTTCCTTTCTCAACCTAATGCCATCCCCAAGCCGTTTCCTTGCACTTGCTGCGCTTTTTTTCTGTGCGTTACTATCCCTCGTCCTCTGTGAACCTTCATCTGGACTCATCGACTGTGATTCATAGCGGCCACCGCAATCGTCCCGCCCGGTCATCAGGGACTTCCTAACCAAACCCCCGCCGATATTACGCATCCCACTCCCGACAACGCTGCCATTGTTGACACCGCGAGCCAGGTCGACCAAAAGACCGCTCCCCCAGTTGACACACCACCCAACGCCGCGGTGGCGCCCACCGTTGTCACTGCCGTGGACGGAACCGTCACCAACACCACCATCGCCGATATTTCCTCCACCAGCAGCCATCGTCGCCGCCACCACCAAATAGCTCGCAAGTTCGGTCGTGCCGCCGGCGACGGTTTTGGGAAGCGTCAGGCGGGGAAGTTCGAAAAGGTCTTTGACGGCCTGCCGGCCGACCAGCACGACGCGTCAATCCAGGGCACCGCTTACCTGACCTACACTGTCGTCAACAACGCGACGTACAACGTGCAGGGCTGCCTGGATTGGTGCGCCAACGTAAAGGGATGCGGTGCGCGTTTCCTCTCATCTCCCCTTGTGATCACTGCCGCTGACATCGATTTCAGTCTTCGTCAATGTGTTCTACGAGTTCAACAACTACCTCCTTGACTTTGTCTTTGGCGAGAAGTCCAACCTCAAATGTGCTGCCTACGGAGACTTCCACACCGCCGTGGAGAAGCTTAACTTTGGTGGACAGGCTTCGTACCCCCAAGTACGCATGATGTATATTGCCCTGAACTTCCTTTAACATCATAATTGCAGGACGGCAATGAGACTGTTCCCCTCACCTACATCACGCAGAGCAGCGGATGGAGACTGGACCAGGATGAAGTCCTCGACCCTGAAACGCCTGATGGCTACGAGCTTGTGTTCGGGCCTACAGGCGGCGCCAACAACGCCCCCGGAGTGAGTGATCTGCCTCACTGATCATTGTCCTTTGCAATGCTCACCTGCCTACAGTACATGGGCTTCTCCTTCCTCGACAAATATGACGTCGACGCTTGCGCCCAGCTTTGCAACGGTCGTGACGTCGACCCCAACGGCGGCGGATGTGCGTACTTTAACATCTGGCGTGCAGTAGTCAATGGCGTGCCCGCAACCTACACCTGCTCCATGGTACACAGCTTCAATTCCCTCCTTTGCGCTACCCGTCGATACTAACCCCGCTCCTGCCGCAGTACTACCTCGCCTCCGACGAAACCACTGCTGTCAACTACGGCCAGGGCTCCCTTGTCGTGACACTCTCGCGCGGCTACGCCCGCAAGAGTGCGCTCATCGATGGCGGTTTCGAAGGCTACACCGCGTGCAACCAGACTTGTCTCACTCAGACCTACGCCAACTGGATCGGAAGCACGTCTAACGGCATACCCGACGGCTCGATCTTTTTCAACCCGATGTACGCACACACGGGCCACGGCTCCGGGCTACTCGGCGCTGTGTCTGGCACCGCAGCCACTGCATTCGGCACGCTCACTCCCGCGCAGCCACTGAAGACCGACAAGGGCGCAAACTACGTCGTCCAATGCTTCTTTTGGTCGGGATACAATGATCCATCGCAAGAGGCGTCTGCCAAGGTCGACATTCTGTGGAATGAGAAGCGTGTCGGCGGCACCAGCGGGTACACGAAGGATTACACCTTCGTGCAGGCGCCTGTCGTGGCCACAGGTAGCGACAACCTGACCTTCGTTGGGGGCTCCGCACCTGCGTGGAACTCCCCAGCTCCATGGACCTTTATCGACGACTGCAAGGTCTACAAGGCCTGAGGCGCTTACTCATGGCGCCCACTTAGCTGGGGGGAGTTCTTCTCCATCTTGTTCGTTCTCTTTTTTGGGCTTCGTGGTACACACACACTCACTCGGTCACTTGCTTGTTGTCTTGAACACCTTTTACTTGTACTAGCCTTCTGGCTTCTAATATACATATTGTTTGCAACATTATTCGGTCAACCTCTGTGATTCTGGTTCCAACAATCCGGCGCTTGTTCACACCACTGCCATATCCGCCCTCGATACTACCCACCACTATCTATGGCAAACGGCGAATGCCACACCCGCGATTCAAAAGGTGCTACGGAAAGCTCATGTCGTTGGAGAAATTTATGGCCGCAGGAAGGCAGTGGCGATACCTGTCCAAGATTTTTTACTACTCTCCGAGTCAGAGATCTGAATTTACTGCAGACTCGCCTCTGGCATGCGTGACGATTCTCTTCAGACATAGTCTCTGTGACAGATACTCTATATTGATGACGAACAAGTATACTTCAGACACTGGTCCGACGAATTAACTGCTACTGCCAGATTTCCGTACAGCGGAAGGCAGATAGACCTTTCCCATTCCAGAGCATCACTTTCCTTTTGTGTCATTGCGGGGAACACAGGTAGCGAAACCTAACTCGTTTGCTTGGACACTCCTTTACTGTTTAGCCTTCGGCTTCTAATATATATTCACAAAATTGTTGGTCAACCGTTGTGATTCTGGGTGCGGGCCCGCAAAAGAATTCGGAGGATCTCAGATCCTCAAATTCTCTAGATCTGGACCCACAAGTTAGTTTTTTTAATCAGCAGTCTCCAAGATAGCTCAGGAGGGGCGGCACTAGACTTGCGCATATCACGAATGTCTTTCTACCGATTTGAAACTACAGTCATATAAGTAACGATTCTCTTGTCACTGCCACGGTCATAGAGAGATGAGTTTGTTTCGCCCAGTTGTGCCGCATGAGGAAGTCGAATCGGTTGGGATGGCGCAAGGTCGGTGCAGTTTTGAACAGTTGAACCAAGAAATTTGATCGAAGTTGCACGACTTCAGGAAAATTAAATTGATGAGAGGCCAAATCCAACGAACTTGATGCCGGCTGAGCTTTTTTTTGACTCCCGCCTGTGTCTAGTCACCCATGGGCTTATAGCAGACCGATACATCCAACAGTATAAACAGGGTACTTCACTCACTTTTCTTTTCGTGTTTACACTGCGTTCAAGCCCCCCGTAGACAGAGGGTCTGTCTACCCGGGTAGACGCAGGGTAGACGGACCTGTCCGGCTACCTCAGTATATGTTGCGTACACGTACCTAGTTCATCTGCATCTACCGTCTGTCTACCCAGTAGATGGGGGTAGACACACCCGGGCCGAGGTAGACCGACGTAGACATAGTCAGGCTGACATCGACATCAGTTTCGCCGGGGAACGGTCGACGCGAATTCCACAGTGTATACCGTTCACTTTGCACATTTAATCAAGCGCGCGACTTTGACAGCGCGCGAAAAACAAAGGCCATCAGCGCGCAACTTTGATCTTTACACGCGACTTTTCGAACTCCGCGCGCGAACATTTCTGTTATAGCGCGCGACGTTTTTGGCATCTTTTGCGCGACGTTTTTCCATCTTCTCACGCGCGACTTCTTTGTCTCTGCGCGCGACTTTTCTATGTCTACGCCCGCGACTTTGGGCCACACCGCGCACTTTCTAGCGACAACTTGGTAAGTAGTTCTACACTAAGTCAGGCTGAGCCCTAGCTGCTTAACCAAGCCAGCAATAGCGTCGTCTATGATATCCTCCTCCTTTTTCAGAATGCTCTTTCTTCCCGGGCCGTCCTGGAGGCTAGCACAAGTGAGAATTCGACACTCTCCAGTCATAGATCCGGCAGAAAACACGTCAAGGTCGTCATGTATTTCTCGGCCCGGGAGCTCCTCCTTGAGTAACTTCCCCAAGATACCCGTCTGCGAGGTCCAAGCCTTCTCCCACTCGCTCGTGCAGTGGTATATGTTGTAACACTGACTCTCATGAATCGGCTCAGGCGGACAAACGGCAAGTGCCACACGATGGTCTGTAATTGCAGCTTGTGCTCTCGCTACTGCCCAAAGGGTCTCCCAGACGAGACGTTCCTGGTCTTCAGTCGAAACGTCCATGATGGGAATAGTCACGAGTTCGTCAAAGGCCCGAGTAACCCAGCTCGGGATATGGTAATCACATCCCATCCTGAACCGGCGAGCTGGTCCTAATTTTTCGTGTTGGTCCAGATGGTGTATAGCGTAATCAATACCCGTTTGGACGACGAAGAAATGGCTGGTCCTCAAGATAGCGCAGAGGTCATCCAAGGACGGAATTGCCGGAGTCCAGCTGAGCCCGGGGCAGGTCAGCTCCTTCCCTCAAGCCCAAGACTTATACAGACTCACCCTCGTGTATTGAAAACAAACTCCAAGAATTTTTCACATTCCATGGCAGTGAACTGGGCCGGTATAGCCACCGCCGTCGCATCACTTGTACCCTCGAGGCCGGCGTCCTTGGCTTTCTCCAATAATGCTCTTGTGCTGTCGCTCAGAGAGAGGGTGGGATGGTTTGGGATGGGCAGGATGAGCATCCCATTAAAAACCTCGCTCTGTGAAATGAGGTTTGTGACGATAGACGTTGTAAAGAGTGCCGTCTGCCGCCTGAAATATAATTAGACTGCGGAGGACAAATGCAATGAATTTCTTTCACCTGCAAAGTCAGGGTCCCGTCGAAAAAATAGAGTGTGGAATGCCTCGACATTCTGTCCGGGCCAAGTGGGAGATTTAAGAAAAAGTGGTCGCTTATTCGGTCACATCGTGACGCGTCCTTTCTTTCCAATTTTCGTCCATGGAGCGGCTGAGCCCTTCACTTTCCCAGAAAACTTGCCTACCCTTCCTTTTGACCAAACATGGAGTACAAATGCCATTACAGCCTGTCAGGTCCTAAATAATGCGTATACATGCGCTCTTCAAACGCTTCGCGAGGAAGACAGTGATCCTCTCCGTTACAAGCTCTTGTCTTCCAACGTAGTCGACAATCTAATCCCCGTCTTGGAGGGAATGGAGGCCGAAGTTCCCCGGGACTGGATCGACGAATGTGCGAATATTCTTGGGCCGCTCGTGTACGAACTTCAAGTTTCTGCTCTCGCGGCAGAAGGAATGCAAGTACTCTAGATTTATTGAGCTCGTGTACGGTATTGGTTGTTTTTTCATTAGAGAACGGGACGAGATTGAGCTCCTGCAGCCTGTCTCGGACCAGCGCACTGGGAAACGAGGCCGCCCAAGAAAGCACGTTGATCCCGAGTATCTGAAAGAAGCTACTGCGTCAAATCGCAATATCAAAATTGGTGTGCTTGCCACTGCTCTCGGAGTACATCGCAACACGCTGTGCAAGAGGATGCGGGAGCTTGGTGTACACAAGAAATTTGACGACCTCGACGACGAAGAGCTCGATGCTATCACCTGCGAGTACAAGGCCAAGAAACCCACTTCTGGGCTACGGTACCTCCGTGGCTACTTCCAGCGCAACGGGCCGTGTGCAGAAAGAACGGGCCTGGTACTCCCTGAAAAGAGTCGATGCGCTGGGGCAGGTATTGAGAACGCACCTTGCTATCCGCCGTCGACGCTACAAGGTTCCCCGCCCCAATTATTTGTGGCATTGTGACGGGCACCATAAGCTTATTTGGTGGGGGATCGTTGTTCACGGTTTCATTGACGGATATTGTAGGACGGTGAGTACTACGGTTATATTTTCCCCTCTGTAATTGGCTCTGACTGGTCTGAAGGTTACGGGCCCTAGAGCAAGCAACAACAACCTAGCCTCCACGGTATTCAATGTATTTATGGATGCCATTCAAGCGTACGGCACGCCTTCGCGAATGCGCGGGGATCGCG
Organism: Mycena olivaceomarginata; assembly: GCA_029378375.1. Classification (NCBI taxonomy): domain Eukaryota; kingdom Fungi; phylum Basidiomycota; class Agaricomycetes; order Agaricales; family Mycenaceae; genus Mycena; species Mycena olivaceomarginata. The sequence continues at coordinate 193,511 of JARKIC010000483.1, read as the reverse complement.
GCGGTGAAAATACCAAGATAGCAATTTGGATGGTCATGCATAGGGGCCTAGGACGAGCCTCTTTCATGTGGGGCTCGTGAGTTTCCTGCACGTCTCGCTGCATTTGACCTCTTACGAAGCATTTAGATCCACTCGCAACACTGCGGGAATGGCGAGGAGGTCAGCACGGAGCATGCTGTGGTCCCGAGGCGAGTAGCTAGAAGAGGATGGGGAAGCAGGTGGGAGAAGGAAGGCGGCGAACCATGCGAGGGATTCGTCAATAGTCGCGCCGTAGCCGTCGCGGAGGTTCAAGACACGTAGGCGGGGAAAAGATGCGAGGCGGACAGGGCCATTCCCAACTTCAAGTGGCTCGAGAGGCATGGCTATATGGAAGATATGTCAGAAAGGGAAAGAGATCTCTCAAGTCGATGGAGACGCACGTGGATCGAGCTGCAAAATCAACTCGCGCAGGGACGGCGCGGCGGCGAGCATGAGGCCAGGGTGCGCGTCCGGTGCGTCGTAGTCGTCTGTAAAGTACATCACGTCGAGCACAAGCGTGTGCAGCGCCACCGGCGCGCCTTGCGGGACGAGCCATGCGTCGAGGGGCACAAGAATCTTGCAGTCGCCCAAGACGCGCAGAGTGTGGAGACGGAGGATTCCGGGGACAGGTGCGGCGGGCATTGGCAATGCAATGTCGTGCAGTGTCGACAAGGGAAAGCTCTTGGGATGGAGAAAGGTGGCGAAAGCCGAAAGGATCACTGTGCATGGAGAGATGGGTGATATTGGGCAGTTGGAGCAGAGCGGTGGATGGGATGATTGGTGAAACATGCTTGAAGTCCACACTCAAAGGGATGTCGAGACGGTGCACATAGGCTGCAACATCCAGAGACTGCTCTACAAGGATCCGGAATGCGTATGGATTCGCGGCAGTTATGCGCACAGAAGAGAACAGATACTGCCGTGTTAACTTCGTCCGAGAAGAGTTGCACTGCTGGGTGGCATTGCCCTTGAATGCCGTTCATTTGGCGTGTTTTTCGGGCTGTTTGGCCAAGCGACTGCGTGGCGTGATAAAGAGGTTCGGTAAAACTCGCAGATTCCATGGATCCAGAGGAAGGAGGAAAGTCGTCGACGAGGAGGAAGACAAGCCAGAAATTTCCTTTTTCGGACATCGACCAAATCTTTCTCATCCACTATTAAGTTGTGTGTTCCCAGCCCCGTGAGCCGTGACGGTTCGAAAATTGACACTGTGGCCATTTTCGGCGCGTCTCAAATTTGCCCTACCACCCATTTGAGGGGCTCCCTCTGGTATTTAGTCTTATCTTCGGTCGTTTCTAACCGAAAACACCGTCGCCGTCAGCCATTAATATTCCTTTGAGTTCTCCAAAGACCTCCGATCCTGGTGCCAGTGTCACGTACACTCAAGGGGTATATCCAGGCTTAATCTCATTGCTCTCAGTTGCTCATGAATAGAGGCTTCATACCTCAAGACCTAAGTCGCAGACCGCCTCTTTACACGAAAAAAATAATTTGATTAATGATTCTGGACATCTCCAGATATACTAAATTACTTGAAGGAAATGGAGGAGTAGGTAACGACGGTTAGATGATGGGCAGGGAATATACAGCTATCGGTGTGTTTATAAGAAATATAGAGATGTATTGTCCAATAGAATGGATCTGTTACCTGTCTACTTGGCCGTCCAGGGATTCCGCCCGATTCGTCCTTTTCCCATAACAGAAAACCTAGGTCTCTGGAGGACCACAGGAGCAGGCAGGATTTCTCCTGCTCCACTGGACTCGGACCTCTCGGCAATGCTCGCATCAGGTGAAGTAGCTCCAACAGCTCCGACGATGCTAGCGACGTTCCAAGTAGGGGTGTCGGGGTTGGGGGTAGATGAGGATGATGCGGTGCTGGACTGAACAACAGCAGGGGTGGGTAAGAGTCCGTAGTGTGGGCCGAAGGACTGTGGCCCGTAGTCAAAATCGTCATAGAAACTCGGGGGATCCGTGTTTCGGGGGGGAGAATTATTGGTGGGAAGTGGGGAGTTAAAGGTCTGGGCGATAGCAGACGGGGCTGTGATCCCCTCGAACAAAGCCTCTGTTGTGGGGAACTCGTCATCGCTGATCTCGAGAACATCTGACGCAGATAAGCCGGTTTCCGGGATAGCTGGGTTCTCTTCATCATCGCTACCGGGGATGAAGATGGTGGGCTTGCGTTTACGCATTCCTTTAATCACATTAGCCATATAAATAGCTTGCAATGAGAAATCCACGTACCTGTCCCGATACGAGTTCTCATGTGCGCGGCATGCTTCATGTCTGTTTGCGGCTCCTCTTTGACTTTCTGGGCTGGGAATAACATCAGTTGAGCCAGCGAACAGAAGATAAAATAGTTGAGCTTAATACACACCAGGTTTCGGAGGCGACCAAATGATATCTTCGGAAGGCAGAGTGTTGATGTCACTGCCAAGGTCCTTGCTATCAGGCTCGGTATCGGGAGCATCCCAGTTTGTGAATCGCTCTTTGGAGATTGGGAGCTTTGACGCTGGGACAATATCAGTTGGGGGGGGATTAGACAAGTGGTAGCGTACTGATGTAGAGGACACGCTCGCTCTGCTTGCGACCATTGGGCCCTTTGCAATGATCAGCGAGTTCGACGTCGGTGGGGAAAGCGTCGCTCGCAACCAGGAGGCTGTGTTTTTGCTTAAAGACACCCAACCAGAGCTGGCCCTTAACGTCCTCGGGTTGTATCAGGATCACCGGCGAAGGGCCTTGCTTCAAGATAGCGTATGACCTTAGGAAATACTTTTTTTACCTCTCTATTGAGGTGCTCGCAGCTCCAGGCTGTATTGACGAAAAGCGGATTTTGAGGAGTGGATAAGACAACGAGCCCCGCTTTGCGCATGATGTCTCTTTGCTGCAGGTTCGGGACCATGGACTGCCGTAGCACACCATTCTTGGAAGAATAAGAACGCGCGGCCATGGACAGAAAGGAACACTTACAGCGACACCTGACGTAAGAAACACCCATTCCCCGAAACAGACTTGCTCTCCTTGAGACTTTTCGGTTTTTGGAGGTTTGGAAGAAGACTGAGTGCGAAAAATTAATGGCAGGAAACAAGAAAAAATCTTAAGAGAAGCCATACCTTTTCTTTTTCTTTGCCCTTGGCCTTCTTGACAGGCTGAGACGGCGGCTCTGTGTCTGTGTCAGACTTGCGCTTCTTTCGAAGCCCAGCATTTGTCTCGGCTTCAGCATCTCTAGAAGTCTTGACGGAGCCGGGGGTAATTCCAAGGTGCCCAGCATCTTGGAAGCCACGTATGAATGACCCGACCTTCGGTCTTGGTGGCTCAGGGACCGGGTGACCACTTTCGATGTGGCCGCAGCTCACGCACAGAGCACGATTGTCCACGATCTGAGTCTCCTTGCAGCGCATACAGATGCACTGGGAACCATCGGCGTCTTTGCCGCGGCACATGGTGGGGTCGAACTCGAACATTGTTAAAGGAGTGGTATGGGTTGGTATGGGTGGTGGAACCGAGGAAGTTTTTTTTTTCTGTCCCGATGGGGACGTGAGGCGCGTTTCTTAGCGTCGGTCGGTTGTCAGCAAGCAGCCAGTCAAAGAGCCTTGAAGGAGTCTTAAAATTGTTTGGGAGTAACATAAAGGTTCTATTTCATTTTCAAACTGTTTGGAAGCTTTGTGAATGGTCCAGGAGGCCAGAATGGCGGTATATGAGGACTTGCGGCGAGGTGATGACGGTAATGACGGTAGGGATGCAGAGACAAACAGCGGCAGTCTCAAAGGGGACATCGAAATGTCGCGCGCAAACCAAAAAAGTCGCGCGCAAACCGAAAACGTCGCGCGCGAAATAAATGTGCGTTGTTGTCACGTGCCGTGACTTCACATCCTCCTCGGACGCCATCGGACTCCGACTATCTCCGATCCCGATTATATCCGACACTGCTTTTCTGTATTCGCCCTTGTCCTATTGGTTCGTACTACATATGATTCCCTCTGACTCCTAGGTTACGCCTTATGCTTCTCCATCACGGAGCCACCGGAAACCCGATGATATCCGAGTCAGCTTGACTTCACTTGACTCATAACGACTCAGTCCATCACGGACCCACTCGGAACTCCGAAGCTCCGGTACTTACATTATATCCCCGCTAATACTTTACTCTCGTATAAATACAAGCCATGTCGGTAGTTAGACTTCAGTTTGAATATCGACTTAGTCTGCCCTATACTCTTCCTCTCGGACTCCGTCCTCTTCCGAGTCTTCCTCCGAAATCGGGCACCAGGCGTAGAGAAGGGCGCAGCGCACGAGCTGAAGCCAAGCCCCTTCCCTTCCAGTATACGGGTTCGGTATTCCGTTCGGACTCCGATACTTTCCCTCTATATCTCGACCCCTTCATCTTGCTTATACGCTCTTCATCTCTCAAGCGTATCTCGGTCTTCCGTCGGATCCCGATCGGGAACCGGTACTTGACAGTTGTGAACGTCATAACAGTTCACTGTAAGGGAGTTAAGCACCACAAATGTTGAAGGTTTTTTGATCCGATGGTTACTGCTGTCAACGTAAGTATATGCACATCTTTGGCGATGCCGTGATTCCGATGGCGCGTTTCCTCCGAGTCGCTGGCTCATTCTTCTCTAGGGACCTTGGGACCTCCTGAATATCTTTTTCATTGGCTCGCTCTCGGTTTGAGCGTCTCTGGTCCTTGAAATTAGCAGTGTAAGTTCGGACGGGGTGTGTCCATCAGCCAATTGACATTTTGATTGTCGTATTTCACGTGTTTTTTTCGTGTTTCCGTGTTGTGATCAAAAATCATCATTTTTGCACAGGCGTTGGAGCATGCTGGTGGGGTCAAAGAATTATGGAAAGGGCAGGTATTTGGTGTAAGATAGTGGTTTCATCTCAACCTTGGTAAATTTGATGCATCGGCGCTGTGGGTGGGGATTTTGGGCCCGCGTTGTCATGGTGTTGTCAAGATTTGTAAAAATGTTGTTGGCGCAGAGTGTTGTCGCGTTTCCGGGTGCATCAGCAATCCCTGGTTTTTGCCGTATTTGCCGTATTTGCCGTATTTGGCTGTATTTCTCAGGCCGTTTACGTAGATCTACGTAGATCTCTGTATTTCAGGCCATCCTACGTATTTGTCTGTATTACAGCCCATCCTACGTATTTGTCTGTATTACAGCCCATCCTACATAGTGGCCTGTATTTCGGGCCATCCTACGTAGTGGCCTGTATTTCGGGCCATCCTATGTAGTGGCTTGTATTTCAGGCCATCCTACGAAGTGGTCTGTATTACAGGCCTCCCTCTGTATTGAGCCAATCCATCTTTCATTTTCAAATGCATAACCAAGGCAATGTATTCATTGAAGGTACATGGTTGTGTAGAATAAAATTGAGATATGAATAGAGAACATGGTAAGATAAATGTAGGCTATACAATGCCAAGGTAGGTGATTGACAAGGTGCGTGCTGGTTCAATGTAGAGGACCTGAAAGGGCATGCAGGGGCGGCAAATCAGGGGCAGGTGTATGCGCATGTAGGCAACACAGTCAGTGCGGTGGGTATACCCATGCCCATCCTGCGTCGCCTCCTCCACCGTCAACATCGGCAGCCCCACCACTCTCCCCACTCGCCACTCACCCCACTCGCAGCAGATGACCGGCGCGACAAGCCCGGGAACACATCGCTCAGCGGCGTCCGCTTCCTCCCCTCCGACGTGCGCCGGCTCTCCTGCTCCGCCTTCTTGCTCTCCTTTGCATGCTCCCGCTCCTCCCACTGAACGCTGTCCCGCCCCCGGCCCCGCACGCAATTGACGACTTCTTCAGCCCAATGGGTACTGCTCCCACTGCTCACACGCGACGAGCAGCCCGCAGAGCTCCCGCTGGACAGCACCGACAGCGGGCACAGGCTCGAATTCGTGCTCTCTCCGCAAATTCCTGTTCACCGACTCTGCGCTGAGCCGATTGGGGTTCGGCGCTGACGACTGCAAGCTGGAGAGGGAGCTGGGAAGGCCGTTGATGTTGGTGGTGGAAGTGAAGTGGGAGGAGGCGCAATAAAGACGCTGCTTGCCGTACTCCCCTTCGTGCCCGTGCTGTTCCGACCCAGGCTCAGCATGCTCGGCAACCCAAGGCCGATCCCGCTGGCGCCGCTCTTGCTGAGCGAGCTCCCCAGCCTGAGGCCGAGAATGCTCCGCTTACGCTGCACAGGGGAGGCGCCCAGTGCGCTGACCTTGAAGGAGCTCCCTGAGCTCTTGGGGAGCCGCTTGCTCTTCTTCTCCTTCTCCTTCGCCTCCTCCTTCGCCTTCTTCTCCTCCTTCGCCTTGACTTTCACCTTCACCTTCTTCACCTTCCCTTCCTTCTCCTTCTTCCCCTGCACCGTCCCCTCGGCCTCCCCGTTCTCCTTCTCCTTCTTCTCCCCCTCCTTCCCATCCCACAACCACGCCATACTCCGCACACTCCGCATCGCGCGCAGCGCAATCAAGGCTCGTCCCGCTCCTCAGCCCCAGCACAGGCGTCAGTGCGCGCGAAAGCGGCGTCGGCGTCGGTATGCGCCCCAAAGTCGACGCTGGCGCGCCGAGCACGATGCCGCTGCTCACCAGCGCACTCAGGCTGCTTCCGCCCCCGCTTCCCCTCCCCTTCGTGTTTGCGTTCTCGAGCATCCCCATTGCGGACGCACTGCGCTTGAAATCCCCAGAGGGGTGTGTGGGGTGGTCCTCGTGTTCGTGCGCGTGATACACCCCCATCGCAGACGCACTGCGCTTGAACTCCACGAGGCGCTGCTGCTGCTGCTGAGCATGGGCAGGGACCTGGAACGCGTGCGGCGGACTCCGCGGCGGCACACTCCGCCCCACCACAGGTGGTGGGGTGTACATCTCCGCCCGCGTGAGTGTCGCATAGGGTGTGGACGTGCCCGGGAGGTGCGCGTATTGGGTGCGTTGGCACAGGGATTCCTCTTGCAGTTGCAGCTGCGTGCACTGAGATTGAGTAAGGGGTGCAGAGCGAGCGAGCAGCGCGGCACTCCCGGCGCTGACGCTGCGCTGGTAGTCAAGCCTCGTCTGTATCTGGGGAGAAGGCGTGAGCGCACTGGAGGCGCCGAGGGAGTTGAAGTGTTTCTGTGTGGGGAAGGGCTGGGATTGTGGGAGGTCTGGGAGAAAGAAGAGTGAGGAAGTCAGTACACGTCGTGAAAAATAGAGATGAGAGATATGAAGAATAGACGAAGGGCAACAGAACAGAGAAAGGAAGGCATAGACAGAGGAGGGGCCTGTCTTCTTTTCTTCTCCCGTCTGCCCCACAAAAGCCCCCGCCCGTAAGACGAGATGAAACGAGACAACGAGTGCAGCGCGCCAAGATCAAGTATGCCGCCCAGTCTAGTCTGGCTGTCCCTGGCTCAGACCTCGGGCAGGAACACGAAGTACGAGCGTCGCGTGTCGTGTGGGTGACACACCCAAAGAAAGAGAGAAGATCGCACAAGAAAGACAAAGCTCGACCCGATTGAGGAAAATATATAAATGAGAGCGAAAAGAAGGCAGGCAGAGTAGAGAAAAAGCGCTGCCCTGCACCCCCCACCCGTGCCCAAAACGGGGAGAGGACACATCATATCGCACCGAAGCACATAAGAAAGATGCTTCGGCCGAAAGTCTGAAAGCTCCGAAAATCAAGAAACAAGCGGCGGCATCGGGTGCGAACGCGCGCCCATAGTAAGAGCGCCCACACACCCCTCCTGCCTCCCCGCAAAAAGAAACGAATCCCCATTCGCCCAAAAAATCAAAGTCCGAAAAAGGAAATGGCCCAAGAAAATAAGGCCAGGGCATCGGCGGAGGCAGCGCAGAGTCGAGTCAGACGCGTCCTCCAAAAGAAAGAGAAACGAGTGGCTGATTCCAATCTGACCCCCAAGGCCGAAAAAGGAAATCGTCCAATGCTCAAGGAAAAAAAAAGGAGGGGAAAGGGAGAGACCATGCGCGCACGCGACACGACACAACACGACACGACACAAAAGGCAAGACGCGCCGCGATCCCCTCCGCACGGCGCGTCCCCACAAACGCGTCACCCATGAGAGTTCCACACCAGAACAACTCGACCCCGCCGATGCGCAGCCGAAAGACAACCACAGACAATGCAAAATCCAAATCGAAGAAAATCAAAAGAAACCACCAACCTCTCGTCACCCCCCTTTCTGTGCACGCTCAGCACCTCAACCATATCAAGCGTACAATCAGGCTCGCTGGGGTGGGACGACTACCACTCTTGTATACGTGTCTGAACCTGCGTGGTGGTGTGGACCTGGACCTCCGTGGGTGTAGGCGGGAGAGACGAGGCAGGGGCGGGGGCTAGATAGAGGGGTATTTAGTGTTTGTACAAGACAGAGACGAGGAGAAGCTTGCCTCTTAAACCCCAGCACCCCACCGTTCTCCTTCGTCACACCAGACACGGTGTCCTTGCGCCCGCAGGCACGCATACGTCTCCATCCCGCGCTTGTGCGTGTACCCGGCCATCGTGTGCCAGAGGCTGCTGCACGCGAGGCAACATCGCAGGCGGTGGTGGAGTCCGTGTCGTACGAGTAAGATGAGGGAGAGGCGGGGAAGTCCGAAGTGGCTGTACACGAAATCCAGATGCTTGGTCAATAAGTGTCTTCCTTTGAGCGCTGGCAAGTGCCGTGCCGAAGGCAGTGGCATGCACGTGATGAAATAAATATGGTTCATCTTTCGTCTTTCCTCTCACGTCTACCACCACCATCTCGACCTCCACTTTCTTCCCACTTCCAGCTCTGTAACTCGTTACACACTTCCCTTGCCGCTCTCCCAGACACGCTGTGGCCAAGCAGCCCAAGCCTCAAACTGTTGTCTCTCCGTCAGCCCAACGTCTGGGTGGACTTGACCCGCCTTGTACAGTGCACAACCATTCAACATTGGGCGAGGACTATGCCGACTCTTTCGTACTCTAGGCCCAACCGGTTAGATGTGCTGCACGCAGTGCTTGGTAACCCCGTTGGCGTGTAAGTGGGTATTCAATTCTTCAGACGTCCGCCAATACATGCCTGCCGTAGTTGCCGAGAGATCTGCGTGTTCGGGTCGGGACCAGTCTCAGCCGCGTCTGAGGCCGAGACCGACGTTTCATGTGTGTTCCACCTATTCGTATTCAAGCGTTAAACTGGCTGAACCTCGGTGCCAGGTGAAGAGCCAGAGGTATGCATTTTTTCGTTCTCGTGAGTGAGTATTGTGTTAATTAGAGGACGCGTCACAGGAGCCACCGTGTACATCTGGCTATTAAATGTTTTGCTGCACCAAATTCACCAAAATTCACCGAAATATAGGCCCGGAAGGACAGACCTGCTGCACGAGGGTCTTGGGCCAGCCTGCTTGTGTGTGTTCCTCCCTTTTCTCTTCTCGAAAATATGCTCAGTTGACACTGTTCGCAGTTGTGGCGAGGTCTGTGCATTTGAAACGGCACCTGTGTCAGTCGCGCCCGAGCCCGAGCCCGACGTTTTATGTGCATTCCATCTAATTGTATCCGAGCTTTAAACTGACTTGCCCTGTTCCCCGGTGGAGAGCCAGAGGTATGCAGTTCTCGTTCTCGTGGGTAATTATTGTGTTAAGTGAACAATACATTTCATTGCACCCGCCGTGTACGTCGGACTGTTTCGTTGTTGTACTAAAAACTGACTCCACTATAGGCCTGGAAGAACAGACCTGCTGCATGAAGGTATTGGGCGAGCCCGCCGGGGTGTGAGTGCGATCCACTTCTCTTTATCCTCGACTGACTCGTTCACAGCTGTAGGGGGGTGATGGGTGCGCCTCTTCATAAGCACGAGCGCGGCACGGTCGCCGGAACTGCTGGCAAAGCATACGGATATGCTAAGGAAGAGCAACAAGGTTGCGGGCGACGTCGGCCTTGAAGGCACGCTGAATCAGGTGGTAGGTTGCTTTCTCATTCATCTCATCTTCGACAATGCTCACGGAGTGCTCATCGAGGCCATGAGTTACCAGTTCGCGTGATCCCCTTGTGGCTTTGAAAATGACCTAAACCTCACGCAGTGTCGGCCACCACAGCGCTTCGGATGACTCGTTCGCATACCAGCAGCGCTCCGAGGTCGAGGACTGCAAGTGCATCGACAATCCCATCGTGTGATTTCAGCTGTACACGGAGGCACGCAGATGGTGGAATGCCGACGAGGAGGAAGCACTCAAGGCGCGTCTCAAGACGGGTGTGATGCAGGTCAAGCGCGCGGAGGCGCTCCCACGGCACGAGCTTGGCGAGCTGTTCACGGACGTGTACGCGGGCGAGGAGCCGTGGAATATCATATTACTCACTGGTAGCACTACATTGTACTTATGATACCTAATACAATTCGTTTTCCATCTTTTTCGGCGTGTTCAGTAATTTGGTTCATTTTGCAATTGGCATGAGATTACCTTCAACTATGGCGAAATACGGCGGAATACAGCGAAATACGGTGATCTACGTAGACAGGCTGCCAAATACGGGACACTACGTAGACCGGGCCGAAATACGTGTGAATACGTACAGCGGCCATCAAATACGTACGTCTACGCAAGGGGGGACCTTCATACGGCAAATACAGGCTCTACAGAAATACGTAGGACTACGTAGAGGTACGTAGGCGACCCAGGTATTGCTGATGTGTTTTCGGCCGTTTTTTGGTGTTTTCACGTGTTGCACAACACGACAACTAGATTGTCAAAAGACTGATGTCTACCAACAGCGACCGAGGTAGACGGAGGTAGCCGAAGGCTGTCCACTTTAGGTAGCCGGAGGTAGACATGGGTAGACGGAGGTAGACAGACATGTGTCTACATGTCGTGGTACACGTACGTCTACCCGGGTAGACAGAGGGTAGACGAAGGTAGACGGAGGTAGACGGAGATGTGTCTACGGGGGGCTTGAACGCAGTGTTTTGCTAACAATCCAGAGATGATTCAGTTCTCGCAAGATAACCAAAAGGTAACTGTACAAGATGGCCTTGTGAAAATTACCATCTTTGAATTGGAACAGTGTTGGTGTTGAGTGAAATTGGCAGAGAATGTCTCGTGAGCTATGCATACCGTCCACAGTTCAATTTGATTGTTTTCACCTTCACTGTCTGCTATGCCAGCCGACTGCCTATGAGTGGGAAGTCAGTGCAAGAGACTACCGACTGCCCCCACAGTGCCGAGACGCCATTTATCGACAGCTAAGATATGGCGACACCACTAGGCGGCAGCAGATACAGGATCTATGATAGGCGACGAACATCTATCCTACCCAAGACGCCGGGAGAACTGCCCGACATCAAATTCTACGCGATTCTCCCAGAGACGTCTCTGGTCAAGTTCCCTGCTGAGGCACATTTGTGGTGTTCAGATTCCGTTAAATATCAGTGCGGCGTTGAACGACGCTCCCACAAGCTCCCACGCACTCCGATATTTCCGTCGAACTTACTAAAGCCAGTTTATCGCTATGACTTCAGGGCTGCAGCATGACTCAAATCGGGGCTCTGGTTGTGTTCAGCGAATGGGTAAATTTTAGTTTGGCACAACGCTGTAAACTGTGTAATCGTTAAGTCGTAATGGCCCAGTCAAATCCAAACAGCGGATACATGTTGAGCTGGCATGGTCCTTCAACAAACGAGGTACGAGTTTCAGAACGTTGAAGTGTCTGTCTAGAGAGACTAACATGGCCCCTGTTGGCGACACCATCCACCCTCGGTTGAATAACAGGCAGTGGTCGAACTGTTACGTTCGGCATCGCCCGAGGCGATTTCGGTTTGTGGCTGACTTGCAGCTGCAGCTGATTTTGGTTCGACAACGATAAATAAATGGGCGACGTGTTGGCGAAAGCCAATGGTTCGTCCACCACGGCCATACACTTGTCAAAAATTACATTGGAAAGATATCATCCACTGAGCCACATCAAGAAAAAACGAAGGAATCGAGAGAAAGCCGTAGGACGCATGAATCATAACTGGGCGAGCAAATAATGCAGCGCAAGCGGCGATTAAATCAAGGTAGGGTCCATGTGTTTCACGACGAGTTTTTTGATCATTGGTTGACTTTCCATAAGCTTAGAATATTCCTGAGGCATATTTGACGGTGCCATTGATGCCATCTATCTGTAGGTATTCAAATCGTCTAAGGACAGCCTGAATTCCCGTAAGAATGAGTATTTAAACCAAGGTAGTTGTCATCCTTGAAGAAGGGCCGGGATGAATTCCGGCAGGCAATGGGAGGCCACTCCATTTTTCTCGAACAAAATAAGTCGCTTGAGAACTCGAGACGGGGGTAGAGTGTAATGGTCCACTGCCAAACTTTATTCAATGTAAGATATTCTAGAGGGGGGGTCGCTACCCCCCCTCTAGACTGTCTTAAATTTCGAATAAATCTTGTCCCCTTTCGTGTCTCCGGAGTGATGGGGTCCCGACAGCTGTCTCGGCAAAGCTCTGAAATATTCCCCAACATTTATCTGAGCTTATGGAAAGTCACCCATTTTTTGGAACATTTTTCGGAACATTTTTTCGGTCCCATCAAAAAAGGATTTGGAAAAAACACAACCGTTTTTTGACCCCATGCATAAAAGGCCCCTACCCCTTTTATGTCCCACTGGCCCTTTTTTCGAGTTCGTTTTTCGACTCTTTTTTCCCTTTTGCTCAGGGGCTTCTAACTAATCCTTCAGCTCTGGTCCTCTGACTCCCCTCTGCCCAGCTCCGTGAAGACACAGATGAAACCAAAGAGACAGAGTCGCTGTCAGAATTGTTGCTGTCGAGCTGATCCTCGTAGCACGCATTGTCAATACCCAAGCCGGCAAAGATGGCTTCCTCCTCTGCCTGGTCAGCCTCCTGCACTCTCTTGTTCGCACCATTTCTGTGACTTTGCTGTATACTTATAAGCGCCACGCAGAAGCTTCTGGCGGAGGGATATGGAGGGCATGCCGGTAGCGGCGGCAGAGAGGATGGGACATGGTGTGTTCACCGTCACTATGACGCAATTGTGACTGATGACTGTTTCCCGATGAGGGGTTTCACGACGAACCTTTTTTCACGCGTTTTTTCGTGTTTTTTCCGCGTTTTTTTCGTGTTTTTTTATTGAAAAAAGACATGAAAAAGGTATTGAAAAAACATCAAAAAACGGTCAAAAAACTCGTCGTGAAACACCCTATATAATATTGAACCGGCGAACTCGGATTTCCAAGCGCAGCCATGGCGGCCGGGGTCAAGTGGATCCCGTTGGCAAAGCACGTAAAGATCCGAATTCGGAACGTCTGTAAGCGCGAGTCCTTTCCTTACTTTCACGGGACAATTGATGTTCTAGGTCAGCAAAGGTTACCCATCACGACAGTACTCAGTGGCTTTCCAACTAACCTACGAGAACGAGAACCGGCATATGGGCTATCAACAGTGTCGGTCCTTCAAGCAAGTCAACAGTAGAGCATAAGTATTTTCTTGGCCGGAACCACTGGTGCGCTTGTGTATACCGCAAGTCATAGTATCATCGAAGGACCCAGGCCACGTTCTTTCATATTGTTGGGGCACTTCAAAATCACCGGCTTTCATTCCTGACGAGGAACATTTGTGGTGTTGAAGTCGTGGGTCTGCTCGCTAAAGATCAATGTGCGTTGAACGAAGTTCCCGTAAGTATCCATGTGAGCCGAAAATCCATCTCTTCCCACTGGACAAATGGATGTTCCAACCAGAGTGCTATCTGCAGTGTCTGACATACCAACCAGTCAGCCCTAGGCCTGCGCTTTGGTTTCCTGACTGGAATCGCGGGTTGTGTGCGTTGTTGTATACCGTAAGGCGGAATACAATGGGAGGACACAGGCCTAAGGCGAGGTTGACTTCATATTGCAAGGCAAGCCCATCCTCGCAAGCCCGCCCACTACGCCTTCTTGCCGCACTCTGCCTCCTTCCAATGCCCAAGTCCCCACCTCGCCGTATGCAGATCTCGGACTCGGCCTCCCAAGCAACGGGCAAGACGATGCCACTACGATTTCGTTCATCTCGCGCGTCTGGAGCATGATCCCGTCTGGCTCCAACGAACTCTTCAACCGGCTCCCGGAGCTCACGCGCTGCTCTCAAAAGTTCGAACCGGACGTAACACCGCGACGCCGACGCCGACGCCAAAGATTGGACCCTTTACCCGCCTGAAAGAAGGGGCGGCGAGTTTCGTGCGGGAGTGCCTGAGGAGGGTAAGTTCGGTTTCGGCGTCGGTCCAGGTGGCAGCGACGGGTGGGCCACGGTTCCGGGCAGAGTTCGTGGCGCGCGCGATCAGGGTGGCGCAAGACGAGGGCTCGATGTTGAAGCGGACACTAGGGTCTGGCTCGATTCTTGGCTCGAAGGTGAGGCGAGAGCTTGGAGTAATTCGTTTCTGTCCACCTGAGCTCGTCGATTAGAATCAATTTCGACGTCAGTCGTCATCCTACTGTATTCTCGAATCGGCGGAAGGATCGCCGGAACAAAATATAAATCTGCATGGCGAACGACCCAGGCTCGATTCGAACAAGCTGAGTTCCCTGCTGTAGTTGGATCGGCGAGTGAAGTGGAAGCAGGGGCGCCCATGCATCTGGGCCGTTTATTGGTTGAATTGTGACCTGCTGCAATGCGAGAGTGGTGACAACTAGGAGACAACGCCCGGGGTGAAAAAAAGCTTCTTTCCACTGTACTACGACCCAGGCTCGATCAAACGAGCTACTCCGCCGTAATATCGAGAAGCATGAATTCGAAGCAAGTGCACACCATGCGTGGCTGGGCCGTATTGTGACTAAAGCTGAACAGTGTTGCTTGGAGAGCGGAGGATCTAGAAGTAGTTGTTCGCAGGAAAGATACACGTCCGGTCTGGATATGACCCAGGCTCAAATCGAACGAGCTGCCTCCCGTGATAGCAAGGGCGAATCCAGGAAATGCATCGCATGCACGCACTGCACCGTGCGTGCGTGGCTATGGGCCATATCTTGGGTGAAGTTGAACCATTCACAGATCAACCCAAAGGATACCAAAAGAAAGTGAGAACGCACAATGTCTCGACCTAGGCTCGAGTTAAATTTGAGCTGGCACTCTGGAGTGGTGAAGCACTCGTTCGAATGGTGTACTAGGTGCGCACCGTGTGCGCCTGAGCCGTAGTTGGGTCCAATTGTAGTTTGCTTGTTCAACCGCGCAGGCAAAAGTCAGCCCAAAGCTTACCCAGGAAAACAAAACCAGAGAACAGTCAGGTTTACGGCCCAGGCTCGAATAGTACGAGCTAGATATTAGCCTGATATACTCGCGAAGACTTGCTTATTGGAAGCAGGTGCGCACCATGTGCATCTGGGCCGTATTTTACTTCGACTTCGCCCTTTTCAAGTGCAGGCCTGTTGCGTAGGCTTACATCTTGCGCCCCAGTGAGTTCCTGAGCGAGAGCGTGCGTTCGAAGACATAAATAATGCGGCTGCGGGATTGGATCAAAAGGAGAATGACGGCGGGAGTAAAAAGATTCAAAACGGCAATAGCCACGAAGTTGAACGGCCAGGCTCGAGTCGAACGAGCCATTAACCTGCGGTAATCTGGGACAGCTTATGAACCTAGGCAGGTGGGCACTATGTGCGTCTGGCCGTATTGCGCAAAGATGACCCAGAATTTAGTACAGAAAAATATACATCGTGAAATGCGCCATGCGATGTCAGTTACGTATGTTGATTATTACCCAGTCCATTATCGCGCCCGAGCGGAGAAAAGTGCATGCTGACGGTAAAATCCTGCAGATTTCGGTCCAAAACAAGTCCAGACGGAATAATTTTGGGATGGTGTCTAGAGAATTTGAGTTTGTGTACTTAGTGCAGGCTCCGTGTCTAGCATTTGGTGCTTGACCTCGAGTCCTTTGCGAGTTCAGGAGTCACAGCAGCCAGCCCAAGGCCCCGAGCTTGGCCCTGCGCTTTCAGGATGCACGCTTGTCGTGGTAGGGATCAGAAAAAATTGGGAAAAAGCACTGCCACCAAGTGCGGTTCCGAAAGGTTCCGGCTTCCGGCGGCGCGTCATTCTTACCACAAGCGCTCTATATCAACGCTCTTCAACGCTAGGATTTGCGATACTTCTGGCCCTGAACTGTACCACAGCATGTCCCCTCCTGTCTCTGAATCTCTTCAATTCCTCCTCCTCAAAGACTCCTTTGCTCGACGGCTCCTCTCTTTCCCCGAGCTCCAATGGGAATCTTCCACGAATACAGAGCCTGAACTCGACGATTTCTCCTCATATCTCGCACATGAGGTCTGGTGGACATTACCCCCAGCCTTCCTCGACGCCTCATACGAAACTAAAGCCCGCATCCCCGACGACCTCGATTCCGTGCCCCTCGATTCAACACCCGTGTCCTTTACCGACACTTTGATTTCATATGGGATCGCATCCGATATCGAGGCATCCCAAGTATTCCTGCGCAAAGTTGTCGCGGCCTATCTCACGGAGGCGTGCGCCCCGCCGCCCGTCTGGTCGTCTACGCGGACGAAGGAGTGCGAAATCTGCGAACGGGAGGTTCCGTTGACGTACCACCATTTAATACCGCGGTCCACGCACGCAAAGGCAGCGAAAAAGAAATGGCACCCGCCTAGTATGCTCAACTCGGTCGCTTGGTTATGCCGGTGCGTTTCCCCTCGGTATTTTGTGTACGTATCGCAAATAATTCTAACCTCGACTGATGCCAGACCATGTCATACGGTGGTCCACCAAGTTGCGACAAACGAAGAGCTTGCACAGCACTACTTCTCTGTCAGTCTGCTTCTAGAGCGGGATGATATTCGACGCTGGGGGAAGTATGCGTCCAAACAACGGTTTGGCGTCCGTCGTGGTTAAGCTATTTGGCGTACGGCGTGGTTGAATAGTAATTGGCAAGTCTCTGGACGGAAAGGTATGTACGCTCTGCAGTCGATGTCTGGCAGATCTTTTATTGATCTAAACTACTATTCCAAGACTCCTGAACTACGATTGTTCACGAGTTGAAGTACTTGATTCGATGTAACATATGCACTCGTCTGTATTATTGCCTCCCAGCCACCCGACAATTCCATTCGCAATTGCCACTCATCACCCAACCAGTTTCTTCGATCTAACTACGCCGCGGCAAACCAAGATATCTGGTCCAAATAAATTCCAGCGAACGGCATGCTCTTGAAATCCCAGCCTCACGTCCGCGGGATTCCTATCCCCTTCACGCCTAGTACGGGCCTGCACGGGCGCTGTTTCTTAACGAGACCGCCGAGGAAGATCCCTTCACATGTATGTGCCACGTAGCACCGCTGGCACCTCAGTAGCTGCAGCCTGTCTGTCCGCCTGAAGCTTTTTTCGCTCTGCTTCAATATCGCGCTTGTGCCGCCATCCCGGACCGTTGCCGGAGCCAAGCTGCAACCTCGAATTTGAATGTCCGCTTGCTGTGATGTGCCGGCACCGCTTCTCCTTCAAATATGTGTGCTCACTTGTTTCCACATTGAATCCGACACTACACAGCCGAAGGCCTTAGGCAAGAATAATCCTGCGGCGGCTTTCCTCAACCGAAGCGCCCCACCACGCTGTTGTTTCATTTCAAACAAGTATAAGTCGTTGTGGGACGGACTGGGTCCCCAGCCAACGAGTTCAACAACCACGCGAGAACGGGCGTCTGGCTGTATATAGAATAGAGTAAGTACGCCAATTAACGGATCTGGTGACCCGGTCCGTGATGGCATTGAATAAAGTGTTGCTGATGGAAGAGCAACCGGTTTCTGACGGAGAGTGTGTTGTAGTTCATGCTCGACAATTCAATTCTTATCATGTTCCAACTAGCGGATCCAGATGGCGGTGGCTTCGGTCAAATAAGTGATAGGATGCGCGGGCCATTATATTATACGGCACAGTTCTATGCTAAAGCCTAGTCCTCGGATTCGCACGGGAACGCAACACTGCCCTGCCCATATTCCCATCGCGTACAGTCAGTTCGTACGCCGGAATGGCCGACATTTAACTTTCGAACTCCAATGCTTGGGAATGCAGTTTTCTTTCCGGCGACTCGGTTGTGATCCCGGTTCAATCGCGTGTCAAGTTGAATTTCGGTCGCCTTCACGCAAGAAATACTGTGAGGGTGCACAGTCCGACGTCGACCTAAGCCGTCGCCTAGAAGCACAGCATGCGAGTTACCGAGGCTGAGCATGGACTCGACCCACCTTCCACTTCGACAGCGGGATTCCGATCCTCTTTCGTACAACGCGGAGTACGGGCGGTGTTCCTTAATGAGACCGCTGTGGAAGATCTCTTCCTACCAGCCGGGTCCCGCTGGCACCTCAGTAGCTGCCGCGAAGCGAAACCATCTCTATCGCGGGGATCAGCTGTAATTTGCCGCGCTGATATCTTATAGTACACTTTTGACACTGCATATTTTTAACAACGACCCCATCTCCGTCTGAGTTAATGCGCTACGCGTCTAAAAAACGCAATGCATCTCCTCCGGGGACTCCGGACGGGAACTTGAATACTCGAAGGGCGCCTCAGCATCGGTATTCTCCCCCACAGTCGCCGATGGTCCGAATGAGGCGGCTGCCATTCGAGCGTGTCAGCACGTCGTCGATGCACCGCCGGTCCTCGTCTGTCAGCGAAACGCTGAAGACCTTGGCGTTGTCGTCCGGGTACTCCGAGCACCCGAGACGCGCACCTGTTATTCGTATCAGTGTCAGTTTAGATTCGTATTGGGGTTGGGAGTAGTATTGGTTGCCGGTGACATAGCGAAGAATGAATTATGGAATGGAATGGAGGGAGGCAATGAACTTACCAATTATCACGGCGCCTACGACGGCATGATCGAGAACCCAGCGTGTGGCGACGTTCGAGACGCTGAGGCCGCCGTGGCGGGCCCCGATGTCGCGGAGGACGCACAGAAGCTCTTGAAACAAGGTCCAGGAGTGCCAGGCCTTGATGATCATGTCGAGATACTATGAATGAGAAACAGAATGAGTGAGCAACGAATGTAAGCGAAGAAAAATGCTATTGTGCCCAGACCTTGCGCTGAGAGGGGTTCAGCGAACCGGAATACGGATCGGGTTCAGGCTCCCCGATCCATTTGTCTGCGAGGAAGCCGCCGCACTGTGCGGACGTTCAATGGATTGCCTCGCGGATTTGTGGAGATAGGCATACAAGGGTTCCATACGTCAACAGCTTGATGCCATGCTTGGTGCAGACGTCCGCCATCCCGTATAGAGGCCGGGTATCAATCAGCGAGAACTGTAGTACCTGTGAGCATGCGAGATGTCGGCGCACAGAAATTGTACCTGGACCTGATTTGAGACGACGACGCCCGGGAACTGAGTGCAAATCTCCTCTGTCCGGAGAGAGTCGAAGTTGCAGAGGCCGATCGCCGCTATGAGTCCCTCGCCCTTCAATTGGTTCAGAATGTCAACGGTCAAAATGTAGTCCTGCTTCAATTCGTAGTCTTGCCAATGGAACTGTTTCTGGTCAGCGTTATTCACAGAGCGACAAAAGTAGGATTGCCTGGAGAAGATCAATCTGCGTAGTGCGCATTCTTTCCATGCGCTGGCGCACGGCGGCCTCGACGGTCTCTCTGGAGATCGGGATGGGTTTAAAAACGCAATACTTGGTTGCTCCGAGGACCGAGTTCGGAGATTCGAATGAGGCACGGAATTGCCCCTGAATACCAGTGAACTGCAGTCCATCGTTCAAAAAACCCACGAACGAATATGAGCTCCGCGCTCCCATAGTGGTCGGCTGGGGCAATGGTGAGAATAAGCTGTGGCGCATGAAACAAAGCGTACCCTGCGGGTTACGGGATTATCCAGGGTACCGAGCGGTCATGTCGCCGATATGTGAAACTGCTACGCACCATGTCTAGATGTTATACCGGTGAGCCCGCCGCTATCGGGAAATGAAGCCCATTACCGACCGAACGCTGTATATCCCCGCTCTACGTGGCGGCCCATGGCCTGGCGGATCTTGGAGACGGAGGCGGTCCCCCAGGCGTTGCTCGAGAGCTGCCACAGCCCAGTCCAAAGGCGCGGCGCGGTGAAGGGCCCGAGCTGGAAGGTTTCGTGGGCGGGGGTCATCGTTGTTGGCACGGAGGGAGGTGGGTGTGTAACAGCAGCCATTGCTTGGGGCCAGACTTTAAGGCCAAGATGACCTTACTGAGGATAATGCTCGTACCTAAGCGTCTGAGGCTTTGATCGAGACCCGGGATTGATGGTCGCAGGAAGCAAAAAGGTTCCCGGCAACACGATGAAAGGCCGACTTCTCCTTGCGATCAGCGAACTACTTTATGAGATTACGGAAGTTGGTATTAGACGACGTTGTATCTAGGTGCGGACCTGACGTAAGCACGCTAACAACGTATCGTATGATTCATTACGGTGGTGTATCGAGCTCATGAAAGATTTTCAAAATTCACTCGTACCTTGGCGCTGGAATAAAGTTGACCCCTCGCGATTGCCCAGCGTTGCCCAGCGGTTTTCGGCGAAACGTCGAACTAGGCCAAAGGGAAATCCGGCCCAGTCTCTCGTGGACAGAAAACCAGCTTGGAACCTCGCTATATGACTCTGGGCCTTCAAGTCTCTCACTTGATCAAGTTCAGAATATTCCAATAATCAGCAAGTTTCTAATGGGGTGCCACATACTCAGCACATATATTGTCCGAATGGCATCACGAGCGATGACCACGGACCAGCGAATAAGCGCCAGTTTGACGGTTGAACGAACGCCGAATGACATGAAGGTGCCTAATTTCCCAAGGTCACCGCGCTTTGATGTGCCAGGGATCCGGCCCCAGTTAGCATACTAGTTGTGCCTCAAAGATCGACGGCCGGAGTGTGAATATTTCGTCAAGATTCACCAGTCATAATCAAATAGTGCAAGTGATACGCATAAATGAGGTATGAAAGTATACAGCGAGGTACGAGCTTGGTTCGTATAGAGCATCTGTCTACGAGAGACTAGTATGAAAGCAGTTTTCCGCTTGGGGGTCATTTGTGAATGTCCGCTGGCAAACCTCTACTCATGCTGGTGCTGGTCACTCTCTTTATAAATTACAAGCGGTCGCCGGCGCTTCGCGCCGGCTCCCACTTGCTACTTATTTGCAAAGTCCGGTGTAACATAAGGCGGCTAGATGAAATACAACCTATACTACAGTTTACAGTAGTAGTTCCTCCCAAACAATATTTGTTGTGGATGTACTGGAATCGCCTTCACATTTGAGAATAAGTACGTTCTCTCCATCTGGCACACGAGTCATGGCTGAGTAGAGCTGAGACAAAAATCTTAAGCATGCCTGAAGATAGGGTCAAAGATCAATTATCTACCTAATAGACCCATCTTCAGCTTGCATGTAAGATTTTTAGAAGCGTGGAGGTGGCTAAGTGGCAGTAGATGGTGAGGGCTGAGCGAGCGAAATTCAAGAAGTCGTTCATATGCTAAAAATATGGAGCGGCGCAGCCAAAGCATAGCCTGAATTTACAGCATCGAACAGCCTTGACTCCTCACAGAAAAGGAAAGTGAAGGCTTATCAAGCAGTTCTGACTATGCCATAAATACGCAGCGGCGCAGCCAAAGCATAGCATGAAGTTACAGCATCGAACAGCCTTGACTCCGAAGGCGGCACGGAGCCCAGAAAAGGAAAGCGAAAGCTTATTGGGTAGTTCTGACAATTTAAATGGCGCCGTATAAGACCGCAATAGATTTGGCCTGCAAAGACATAAAAGTGAGAGTGCTGGAGTGCGTGTGCGGGAAACATAAGGTTAGCTCAGATGATCAGCTCAAGCGAGAACGTTTGGTCCGATTGCGAACTGCGGACTGCGAACTGCGGAGAGATGCCGAAGTGGAACGTTGATAGTGTGCGGACTGCGAAGTACGATTGCGAGGTTGCGAACTGCGGACTGCGAACTGCGTGCGGACTGTGAACTGCGGGGAGATGCCGAAGTGGAACGTTGATCCGAGGCCTTCGGTCCGATTGCGAACTGCGGACTGCGAACTGGGTGCGGACTGTGAACTGCGGGGAGATGCCGAAGTGGAACACTGATCCGAGGCCTTCAGACAGAGGGCTTAATTTTATAAAGAGGTAGAAGATAGAAGCCTGTCCGTCTGAAGCCTTTTCAAACTCCGCCATCTCCGCAGCCTGTCCATCAGGTTCTAATGGTCTAACCGCTTTTGTCGATCTCTCTCCAGGCTCTCATTGTCCCAAAACCTGGGTTTTGCCTATAGCTGATGACCGATGCTGATGGGGTTTGCCAGTGCTGATAAGCAGCTCAATTGAGGAGATCATCAGTTATAAGCAAGGATATTCAAAGTGGGTGGGTCATAAGCGAGTATCATCGCGTGTAGGCAGAGCTATTTTGCAATCCTGTATTTGACAGAGAATCAACATTGAACAGTCCCACTGTGTCTACTTTTGGCTTGGCTGGCTTTCGGCGGCTCCGTTTTCTGGGTTTCCAAAGCTGTGGAGCTCGTGTGAAGCCTCCAATCTGTGGCCCGAGCAAGGTACATAACTCAAGTGATGTCATTCCGAAATTTATTTATGCATGTATGTGTGCCTGCCCAACATGACTTGAGACGTCTACATTCGCCATTTGCTGATGTTGACTTTGCCGACTTAATTCTAACTACTTACTAACTTCAGATACCTTCGCAATCATATGATATAAAAGATCTTCTGACTTGAAGATCAAGAGTAGTTTTTGCCGTTTCAAGCAGAGTGACGTACACACTGCCTATGACCGCTGAACAACGCTTACGACTGACTTCAGGCTTGCTTATAACTGATTAACTGCTTTAAAGCCCCGGACATAAGGGGGGTACCTGCTGACGGGGTTTATAACCAACTACCAGCGGTGACCAGGGCTGGTCGGCAGTTTAGGTTTTTTCCGACAATACCGTGCCTGTCCGGATCCGGCTTCACACAGCATATCTATGGAACACCGCAAAGCTCTGTCTCGAATGCTCAGTTCAACACTTGAAGCTCGGAATTTATTTCGTTGTGAATTACAGGCTCCTTTGATCAATTCTCAACTGGACATTGACATTCAACTGGGTTGAATCTGCGCCGTGACCGAAGGAAGGGGATGCGAGGCCGTGAAGTGGCCGAGCAGCCACTTGTACTACAAGCAATAGTCTGAGCAACGCTGCGCGCCATCAACACATCAAAATCATCCCGTGCTACTGATGGCGCATCATTTAGTCTTGTAGCAATCACGGTTGCCTTGTTGGGCTACGACTTGATTACGCAATTCGGTGGCTGTGCTCTAGGATGCCTTTTCCTTCGTACCGCAATGAATCACACTTATCTATGTCCGAGGATATTTGTGTAGATTCAATATGCAGTTGCAATGATTTGTCTCTGCAAAAGTTAAGCGACAAACCTCGTGGATGTTTCAATATGGGGTCAAACTGACAGAACTGTGACTGAGCACTGACCTCCTTGTCCCGGACACAGTAGGGGGCGACTTCAACCTCATCCCAGATGCTATCAACAGACTCCCGCACCATGCAGACAATGAACCAGTAGTTACCACATACTTGCACTTTACACACGAACACTGGGACTCCTTGATGGCTGGAGGCAGAAAGAATATACTCACATTAGTACCTGGAACACGCTGTTGCATATAGACAAGATCCTCCTGCCCCCAACTCTCATGAAGAACTGTTGAGATGGGCTGATTGAAGATGTTGGGAGCATCACGGACCACAGAATAGTTTCTGTAATGGTCTCTGCCCTGGGGGCACCGTACATTGGTAAAGGGAGGTGGGAAATGCCCCATTACCTGATCCATGACAACAAGTTTATGGAATAGGTATCCGAGGAGGTGAATGGGATGGAATGCACCATGTCTGAGAGATGCACTGAGTCCTGCAACACACAGACCAAGTTCAAGAACTTAATAAGGTGATTGAAGAGGCACAAGAAAAAGCCAAGAAGACCACTGGAGCAACCAAGCAAAAAATAGAGAAACTCCAGGCTGAGAGAAAGTCACTGCTAAACGACAAGAACACATCCCCTCCAGGCATGATACCTGTAACCACCATGGCTACAACCACTCTGGGCTCACCCCACACTCCGGATTGTGACAGTACTCCAGATGATTTGACTGAGGAAGGGGAGACCCAATGCAGCAACTGTGAGGCCAAGAGAAGCAGAAGCATCAATGAACTGATTGATCACCAGAATGAGAGAAAGCACCTAGAGACCTGAGTTAAAGGCTTAACTGAACTGAACCACATAATGAAGTATGCAGTGAATCTGAGCAAAGAGAAGAGGCCGAGGGACACTCCAGATTTCCTGAGGTGAACCAACACTACCCTAGAGAAGGGAAGCAGGAAGTCCTCTGAGATGGCAGAGATTGCAAGGGACTACAATAGCAACCTCCAAAGAGATGGGGAAGACATCTGTCCAAGGGCCAGAGAGGATGCCCTTGAGGATGCACTGGGGTTACTGCCACTCACCCAGCATGGAGCTAATATGCAGGACCTTGAACGCAAACTTAACGAAGCTGACACATCCCAGGCTGTGAATGAAGCAGCGGCGGGTAAGGTATCAGGAATGAATGGCCTCATATCTGAATTCTGGAAATGTCTAAGTGAGATGTTTGATGAGTCCCAGAAACAAAAAGACACCAGCGAGACACAGAAGAAAAGAGTGAATATAATTAACATCCTCACCTGGGTGTACAATAACATTGAAGACCATGGTGTCATTGAGGACACAGAGTTCGCCTTGGCTGGATGTGCCCAATTTTCAAGAAAAATAACAAGTGTCAGCAACTGTCAGCAACGGCCTCTGGGTTGGCTAAACAACGAGTAACCCAATGAGAACCCCAACTAGGATAAACCTGATAGACGCTAGTAGCTCATGTGTTTCCTGAGCAGTAAGACCAACCGTACGGCGTCCTCCCTAGGAGGCCATATGTCGTAGGTCAGGATGTGAGGCAGAGCCCAGAACGAGTCGAAGAGGGTGTGATATCCACTCAGGTATACAACCCAGGGTGTGGATACAACCCATAGTACAATGTGGAGGAAGCGGGGCAGGGTGGAGACAATGCCTATGTCAAGCCAAGGTAGAAGCCTGAGATTAGACGAGGTAGAATCTACTGTACATGGAGATTCTACCGAGCTTATATAGGCTTCTAATAAATTAAAGTGATTGCGGTCAATCGCGATCAGTTCCTGTACCGCAGCATTAAGGAGTGTTAATGCTGATACTCCTGGACTCGCTCTGTGTCCGTTTCCGTGGCGTCGAAGGACTTAGGAGACCCAATGTTTGGGTTTCCTAATCCTTAATGTCATCGTATCCAGTGGTTCAAACCCCGATCGGTTTGCAACCAGTCATGTACTTTGTGTACGCTTCTGTGTCAGCCGTGGCGCGTCTGGGGACTAGGATCTGTCTGTACGGGTTCCTAGTCCCTAACATCTTCTGTATCCCGTGGCGCAGACTACTCCAGACTACCCTGAGTCTGTGGCTTTAGAATCCATGATCGGGTTTCAACTGTGAGAAAGTCATGTGGTGGTGTCATGAGAGTCCCGTGCCGCTAAGATGCATCTGTATCCATACGGACGCGTTGCAAGAAAAAGTAGAACCCGGGTGATTCATGACAACATGACCGACATTGCAAATTATCACCCAATGATGGTACTGAATTCTGACTACAAAATTTTCACAAAAGCACTCACCAATAAACTGACAGAAGTTGCTCCATGCCTTATCCATAAAGACCAATCCGGCTTCATGAAAGGCAGAAAAATCACAGATGCAATATACCTTGCCATGGAGGTGGTGGGGAGTAGCGAAGAAGACCTACAGAATGGTGTTACAGTAGCCCTGGACTAAGAAAAGGTGTGCGATAAGACACTCTACGGCTATCTGTGGGCAACACTGAGGAAGCATGGCCTACCTGACCTCTTTGTCAACACGGTGCAATCCTTATAAATATGTGGACACCCACATCATTATCAATGGTGAAATTAGCTCAGCCTTCAGAGTCACAAGGGGTGTTCGGCAGGGAGATCCCCTCTCCTGCCTCTTGTTAAACCTAGCAATAGAGCCATTAGCATGTATGCTCAGAAACTCCACCCTCTATGGGTACTCAATCCCAGGGATTGCCAAAAATGCGGTTGTCCAACTCTTCACTGACGACACGACTGTGTATCTCAGCGAGTATTATCATTTTGAGGACCTAGAAGACATTCTGAACCGATGGTGTTTAGCCTCAGGAGTGGAGTTTAATATGTCAAAAACTGAAATTATACCCTATGGGACAGAAGTATACTGCAAAGAACTACTTGCCACCAGAAAGCTTAACCATCTTGATGAACCAATCCAAAACAACGTCCACATAGCCAAGGAGGGTGAAGCCGTTAGGATCTTAGGAGACTATGTAGGGAATGGCATTGACACATTTGCAGTATGGACACTAGTACTGGACAAGATTGACTCAGATTATGAGTGTTGGGCTAATATAAACCCCACCATGAATATGAGGAAGAACATCGACCAAATAGTTGCCGGGTCAAGAACTCAATATCTTGCACAGGTAAATAGAATGCTGCCGGCAGTGTTAAAACACATACTGAAATCCCAACGAGAATTTATAAATGAAGGAAAACTGTCCATGGTGTCCAGACAGCAGCTGATGGCCCCAATTGATAAAGGCAGGCTGGGCATGCTTGCCCTGGAAGCCAGAAATGAAGCACTTCAGCTAGTTAAAGCAGGTGCTCTGGTTGAAACTCATCCTAAAAGAGCGGGTAATAAAGCACCCGATAGTGGCAGAGAATGTCAGGTCTGAAGTAATGATCCAAAACTATAGATAAATCAGAGGACACACCCAAGCCAACATAAAGATGTGATGAAATGCCTGAACCCGTATAGATTTGCATTTGAGTCCATGATTCCTTCAATAGACCTCCAATGCCAAATGCCCCTGTGGCACCACCCAGGTGAGAACAAATCAGTGCCCCAAGGCAACAATAGAGCAGAGACCAAATGCCTACGGGCCAAGCACACCATATTAGCAGTCAAGGAAGGAGTGGACACTGCAGCCCACCTCGTGGACAATGTGCTCTGAACTAAACCCAAACAACCCAATTATCACCCAAATACAACCCAAGTCTTTCCAAAATAGCAGTGACGCTTACAGAAACAAGACAGGGATCAGAAATAGGCTGATCAGAGAGCGCAAGAGCCGAGATTCAGATGAGTGATAGTCCCTTTACAGGTCCTAACAATAGGTTGAAAGGAAGGTATAAGATTCCCCTAGGAAGTTGAACCTTCACTACACTGCCGTTTGTAAAAAATGTGTCAGGGATGTTTCGGCCACAATGTTACGAAACAATTGTCAGATCATCACAGAATGCTGGGCCAAACATTTTCGAAACAAAGATAATCATATCCCACAAGGCTTGTGCAATGTCCCATCCAGCAAACATTTGTCAAGAACCTTTCCTGGACCTTCAGTTAGATATTTTGGAGAATTGCAGGACTAATTTCCACCGTTTGATAGCACAATCCAATTGGTATTATACAAAAGAATACACGGGCAGGCAACAGGCCGGATGTATGGTATAGTAAATTCACATCCTGGTGCAATTCACCAATCCCAAAATCAAGTGTTCTTGTTGTCATCACTGTTGCCGGATGTGTGAGCTTGAGCTGCAGTCGATAAGCCAGTGACATTGATAGATGCCCGAGTGCAATTGAGGTGAGGTCGACACCGCCGTACATCTCAAAACCAGGATTCTTATCAAACCATGTAAATCAGCAGTGGCTAGGTAGAATGCGAAGTCAGCAATCCAGTTGAAACAGGTGGGAGGAAGAAATGTATAGTATAAACACACCTCTTGTTCCCATAATCTCGAAAACCCTTGTTGCGCAGTATGTACACATCTGAGCACAGATATTCTTGACGACTTGGGGGCTATTTACGGCATTGTCAAGAAGGTTGTTGAAGCCTTGAGGGAAGCCATGATTCTTGAGACTTGTGGGCTTGCAGGAATGCGGGTTGAAGCCTTGAGAAAAGTCTTGAGGGCTTGAGGATTTGTGGGATAACATCTTGAAGAACCTTGCAAGGACTTGAGGAGCAAGGAGAGATCCGAGACACCCTAACCCAGAGACGGCAGACGGCAGACAGCGAGCTGGCAGGAGAGGTGCACAGCGGTAAGGAGGCAAGAGAGCAGCCAACCGTTTGATCGAGTCATGTGAATTGATGTCATCGGTTGCCATCTGTCAACGGAGCACTCTCCGAGCGGAGTTCGAAAGACTTTCGCTTCACTCTCATTCTATGATATGATGCTTCGACGATACTCCGTTTGCAGTGGCAAGAGGCCAAGCAACAAAGGTGAGGAATAAGCAGGATACGGTGGACAAGGCTGCTGGTGTTACGGCGGAAACAGGAGATCCAGCAACAAACCTCAAATAGACATTGGCTGAAATATGAACAAGATGTTGGCCTAACGTTGAGGAAACATCTGCCGAACATACTCCCAAGGTTTTATGGCAAACATTTGCACAACCTTTTCTCAAGGCTGTGTGGATGTTCGGTCAAATCTTTGATAAATGCCGGCAGGCTGAGGTTTAGGTAACATTGGACTGAAAAGGGGGTATACAGGATATCACCAGGAATAGACCTGAGCAATGATCGAGCAATGGAAATATGTTTAAAAGCTTTGCAGCTTATGAGACAAGCAAGTGTTGTGTGTGGTGGTAATGGTGGTGTCCCAAAGATAAACAGGAGACCTCGAAGAGGTTGATGATAAACAATTCCCAGACAATACAAGCTCTGAAAGCTTATTTCCCAGATGACTCTGAGATAATGACGATGAATGATGAACAATGTTGATGAATGATGGCAATGATGATGATGATAGACAATGACGATGGTCATAAAACAATTCAATTTCCAGACACTAGGTAGCCTCAATCATGTCCAAGACATTTTCAATAACCAATCCCTTATTCCAACTAAAGGGGAGTATCAGCATTAACACTCCTTAATGCTGTGTTGCAGGAACTGATCATGACAGACCACAATCATCTTTAATTTATTTGAAGCCTCTATAAGTTCAGGAGAATCTCTCTGTACTGTCAGGGGAACCCCTGCTCCGGCTGGTTTTCTGGCTGCTTCTTTGGCGGCTTTCACCCTTCTGGCCGGATCTGCTCTGGACACTTTTCCATCCGATGCTCTGGACGGTTCTCCAGCCACCGCTCTGGATACTCCTGTGCCCGTCCATTGGTCTGTCCAACCATCCGGGACATCCGTCTACTCTTGCTGGCACGTGCTATGCAATCAGGCCCGGGATCACTGTAGATATCTCTGGACATGTGCTACTGGATAGTTACTGATTAGTATATAAGGTTTTTCCTAGCGTGGGAATCCTCATCCTTTCTTCTCTTCGGATTCCCCCACTAGGTGCGTAGTATTTCCACTCCTGTATTCTAGTGCCTATATTTATTCTTCGGATTCCCCTGCTAGTTTGCGTACCCTGCACCGAGCTTAAGGTTGCCCTTACAGCAGAAGAAAGGATCTAAGGGATCAACCGGTCAAGATTGGGAATTTTGGTGCAGGTACGGATTCGGACCACTACTCCAGTGGTCCATCCTCCCCCACTTCAAATCTCGACCCCTCCTCCATTCTGATGGACCAGCTGCCTGCCCCTGGCACCATGCAACCTGAGATCCCGAGTGTTCGCACTCTAGATCTGGCTTCCGGAGCCATGGCCCGGCTCGCTGCTGTCGAAGGTTCCCTTGGGGACATTCAGCTCATGCTCTGTGAGCTATTGCTGAGCACCCAAAATCCGCTGCCTGCCCCTGCCCCTGCCACTCCGGCTCCGGTGCCGGGTCCAGATTTCTCAGCCCTCTACCCAGCTCCAAAAACAGTCCTTCAACCGAACCCTCCGGCCATTTTTGACAGCAACCGGACGCAAGGACAGATGTTCCTTTACTCCATCCTCACCTACTACTGGCTGGTTCCGGAAGCCTTCCAAGCAGACGAGAATGTCTTGCAGGAGAAACTTGTCCGGTTTGCCATGTTGTTCATGTCGAAGAACACAGCCACTCGGTGGGCAGAACGGTGCTCATCAGCCGCCCCATTCCCATTCCCCATCTGGGCCCAACTTGAGGCCGAGTTCCGCCTCCGGTTTTTAGAGGAGAACGAGCAGGACCAGGCCCTCACCAAGCTCGAGTGCCACTCCTACTTCCAGGGCTCCCACAACATCTACCGGTACACGGTGTGATAAGGACCACGGTGTCGGTATCGAAAGATATGTGATTCGAATTCGACTATGTTCGTCCTCTAGGGGGAAGGTACAGTCAAATGATAGAGCGGAAGGTTGGTGCGCGAATCGGCCTTGTATGAGCAGTGGGTGTGTGTGGTGTGTGTGTGTATGTGAACGGTTATTCGTGGAGACTGTTTGTCTCCTAGGCATGGACGTGTGCGGCGGACCTGTTGTCAGTGAGAACGGTAAAGGAGATGTAAACCCCTAGACCTGGTTCCCCGTATGAGTGTACTGGAACCCTAAATGCATTGCCCTGACTGCCTTCCTTCGTGCGCTCTTCCCCTTAGAACCAGCACTAGAGATGCAATGTGTGAAGCGACCTGGCTTCGACCGGGTGAGCTTCTCGCTGGAGGAGACCTTCGAAGACAGCGCTGCGAGCGCTGACCCAGGATCCGAAGGCGGATCCCCGCCATCGACGAGAGTGGTAGCCTCTCGCCCGGACTTCGTGTAACCCTGCAATTGGAAGGCAGTTAAATGGATGCCTAGCCGAGTTGCTGGATTAATGGCAATGCACCGCCCACAGGTCAGACTCGAGCTGTACTCAGAGGATGATCATATTGGTGTGGTGTAAAGATTAATTGCTTATCTAATACATAAAGCTGTGTGTTC
This sequence comes from Mycena olivaceomarginata, assembly GCA_029378375.1. Lineage (NCBI taxonomy): Eukaryota > Fungi > Basidiomycota > Agaricomycetes > Agaricales > Mycenaceae > Mycena > Mycena olivaceomarginata. The sequence continues at coordinate 162,664 of JARKIC010000483.1, read as the reverse complement.
CGCGGTATGCTGACTAAGCTAAAGTACGATATAGCAGCATAGTGGCATAGAGTGCATAGATAATGGGTAACTCTCCTTCACAGGGCCTCTGGGCATGCTCATAGTGTACGCCTGTATAACCAGTCGTCACACAATGTGTGTCACACAGACGATGGCACCGACGTTGTTCGGTCAATGGCGAGACGGTTGGTCTTGTTGGCTACGGACGGCGATTTGTATGTGATGGCTTCTCTCTGGGCCTGTTTTCTACAGAGCGAGGCTCGCGAGAACAGTGATCCTAATCGAGGAAGCCTGGGATTGTGACACCAGGTCCGATGAGGAGGGACCCTGCTGATGGAGGTGTGAGAGGTGAGACACCGATGAACGAGCGAATGTAAGAGGTGTGGCCTGTCTCCGGCGGTGGGCGAGGAGGAGGGTGGATGAGAGGTACGAGGTCGGGGAAGGCTGGGAGTACCCCTTTAGATTGAGTGAGAGTGGTACAGAAAGTGGGGGAAAACACCCCAAAAGCTACTTCTGCAGGCCGGAAGGTGCTGACTACTCCTACCAAATGTGCTCCCTTTTATACCCTCCTCGACGACTTCCCTTGTTTCCAGAGGTGCCATGCGGTCGCAGGTGTTTCCAGGGGGCAGGGGACGTCATGAGGCGTTATGGGGTGCATATACGGCAGGAGACTCGACGCCTCAGCTGAGGAGACCGATCATCTTTGGGTGCGCGCGAGGCACAGCGAGGCCGAATGACCTTGGAATATGTTTGGAGCTTCAGGCACGGCCTGGTGGTCGCGTTGGTAGGTGCTGGAACGTTCAGGAAGGGGGAGAGACGGACAGTCTCCCTTGGCTAGTCAATGTGTGGTGGGAAGTCAGGGACGGGCTGTGTCGGGATATCATCCGCCTCATCTGATGGGTCGGCGTCAGGCACGCAGTAGGTCCGTCCGGTGCGAGAGATCGTCCGGGAACGGTAAAAAGGGGGGAGGTCGTCCACGCGCCACGGGAGGGGACTGGTCGTATCCTGTTGCTGGACGCCGAGTAGTGACGAACACAGTCCGTGTGGTATGGGGAGCGCTGGGTTCTTGGAGATGTCACATTGTAGGAAGGCGTCGAGAGTCCCGGATCATGTGGTCGTATCCGGGTGACGATGGTGCAGGAGGGAGGTCGAATGGCAGGGGAGACGATGCGGATGGTGGGGAGAACGTTGGTCTCGCTCGGAAGCTGCTTCTGGTAACGTGGAATCCTGTTTAGGAAGATCCGTCGTGTATGTCCGAGCTTGTCCCGTTACTCGTGCAGATGGTTCGCAGGGGCCATGAGGCGACGAGCGGTGCGTAGCACGCTCGGAGACCTCACAACGGACGACTTCGAGGAACTGGCTGTAAAGCCCAGTTACTTGGATGCTCTCGTCCAGGTCACCAAGTATCGCTCCGCCTCGACTCGCAGATCAACATCGTGATTACAACATCTGGAACCACCCCCGACCTCACCGACTATGACGGGTGGCACATATGTGCTTTCCGGCAGTACAAAGTGTTTGGCCGTGCCCAGACCAGAAACCCTCCAGCCCAGCTTCTAGCTGCTTTGCCTCGGCCGCATGCAGTGGGTGTATTCCCCGCTCTGGCACCCGCATGCGCTCCAGTCTTGTTCGCCCTGGCTCCGGTGAAACACCGTAACAAGAGCGCGCTGCATCTAGTGCTATTTTGCGATTTTCTAGGACCAGTATTTATACAACAGGAAAGCGCTAGCACTTCTGAAGTGTTATTACTAGCACTCAGGACTCTGGCTAGGTGATATAAAGGAGGACTGGAGTGAGCCCAAGCTGCCGGTTGTAGCGCCAGATACAACTAGTGTGATGCGCTAGTACGGTCTGAAGGCACAAACCATGGGGAAATAACCATAAGCCTACACAGTCAAGGTGCTAGCACCTAGGAAGCGAGACACAGGAGAGTGGTATTGCGAGCACGCTAGCTGGAGGTGCGAGCGGCGAGTCTGGGATCTGAAGGGTAGTAAACTATGTGCTAGCAGCCTTCTAGCAAGGGTGTTAGTATGCGGAACCCTACTAGTGACCGACCCGAGACCTGAGACACAGATGCGAGCACGTGACTGTCGCGACACGGTCGCGAGTCACAAACAGAGACAAGTAGACAGTAGAAGAATAGCTAACAGGCTATTGATGCGGATGCGCGGGTCACCATATATGCAGTAACGGATAAACAGACTGCTAGCCAGTGCTCTGACTCGTGCTAGATGACTCCAGGCGGCGGATTCAACTCCGCTTCGTCAGGATAGCAATTCCAGCAGCTGATGGCAAGCTGAGGGATCACTCACGATACCCATAAATGGACGCTAGTGGATCAGTGTGGCTGTTCTGCTTGGCATAGACCCATCATAAAACCAAACAGCAGTCGTTTCATTGGCTGTTGAACCTATCACATCATTTTCACTCATTTATATTATTCATTCTGTTTATCACATGTACCATGGACCTCAGTAGTATAAAGGGAGCACAGAGCAGGCTAGAACCTCAGATTATTACACCCCGACTTTGTACGAAGTTGGCACAGGTGGTCTCAGGTTGCTAGTGGAGATTGTACACACACTTCACAAGTAGTAGCTTTATTGGAATCAATACTGTTGACTCTGGACACGTCGAGATCTTAAGTTGAGGTTCTAAGTTGTTGGCTCACGGAGTCTTCACGTATAAAACCAAGGGTGTTCTCTTTGAGAACCAGCTAGCAGTTGCGCTAGCAGCTTTGCCTTCACCCCGATATATTTGTAGTGTGTTGGATCGCCTGCTAGGTGATTGTGTGTTGACTTGAGCCCACTAAGAAGACGGACTAGGTGCCCCCACCTCTAGACTGACTGTAACTTGTCAGTTACTTCGCCTTCACCCCGATATTGACGGAAGCGCTGTCGTAGTGTGTTGGTCGCTAGCTGGACGCGTATAGTGTCTATTGCCAATACAAAGTGGAAATGTTCCTGTTCTTGGTTAAGGAATAGGTCAGTGGCTTAAGGACTGCCTTGTCGCTTGAGGATTGAAGTCCCCTTGTTGTTAGCCTCAATAGTCTTTGGGTATCCCATTGCGAGGATTTTCCACAAACCTACATACTCTGCCCTGGTGCCTTCGATCTAGCGATCCAGCCACCTTGTATCCAACCCATATAACCCTGCCCATCCCAGGTGCTAGCAGTATTGTTGTTGGCAGCTGCGTAGTGCTAGCGTGTTGTTGAACGGCTTTGTTGAAGTCTAGCAGTCGAATTGTGTTTGTTCCAAACCTGCTGGTCGCATACTACGGCCCGGACCCGAACTCACAAAGAGAAGCACTTACATCTTTGGAGGAATAGATTGTTGTAGTGGTGGTTTTTGTGGTTGTTTTGTGCAAGCCCGAATCTAAGCTATTTCTAGTTGTATATCAAGTGCACCGTTTCACCGGCACCCGCACTCCCGGTGGTCGTTCCAATGGATGTCGACCGGACCCGGACATGTGCTTTCCCATGCACCTGCTTCCAGTGCAGAGCCACTAGACACCTCACCCGCAAGTGCCCCACTACGTCGGACGTCTGGCACACGGACGTTCTTGACGAGGTCGTCCATCAACTCGGCGACGACCTCTTCGATGAGCTGTTCGCCTGTCTCACCACTACCGCCTCACTCCCAGCGGAGTCGATTGACAAGGATGCGGACCCGGTGGGTTTTCTGTCCCCGGCCGAGTGAGTGGTGCGCCCTCGATTGCGTCCTCTAATCACTACACCCTCCTGTATTTAGATAATGCCAATGTATTTGATTCCAAGGTAGTAGCGAGAGGCGCACCCCCTGTCCCAGTCTCCATCCGAGTGACCGAGCCGAGACTCTTCCTTCTGTCCTGGAGATGGAAACCTGCACTGTCCCCGAGCCGGGAATGAGGACAGTGACAGAGGCCCCTGTCCCTGAGCTGGGAACGAGGACAGGCTGCTCTGGCGCAGTCACCACCCAAAGTGGGAACAGCGACTTCCCTGGCAGTATGTTGAAACGGTGCACTTCTTATATGACTAGGGATAGCAAATTGATAGGCATGGCGAACAAACACCCAAAACAACCAACCACAACCAATCTACCTGCAAAGATCTAAGTGCTTATCTTTGTGAGTTCAGGTCCAGGCTGTAGTATGCGACCAGCAGATTTGAACAAACACAAGTTTGATTTATAGGCTTCTAACAATACACTCTACAACGTATTGGCAATATGCAACCGCCAACAACAACACTGCTAGGAACCTAGGGATGGTCCGGGAGTGTGTTTATATGGGGTGGATACAAGATGGCTGGACCGCTAGGTTGAGAAAACCAGGGCAGAGGTTTGTAGGTTTGTGAAAATCCTCGCCTTGGGCAACCTAAGGACTACTGAGGCTAACTCCAAATGACTTCAAGTCTCAAACGGCAAGACTCTCCTTGACCACCGACCTATTCCTTAACCAAGAACAGGAACCTTTCCGCTTTTATTGGCACTAGCTCACTACAAGTGTCCAGCTAGCAACCCAACACACTACGGCAGAGCTTCCATCTATATCGGGGTGTAGGCGAAGTAACTGACAAGTTATAGCCAAACTAGAGGTGAGGGCACCTAGTCCATCTTCTTCTTAGTGGGCTCAAGCCAACACACAATCCACCTAGCAAGTGATCCAACACACTACGGCAGAGCTTCCATCTTGTCGGGGTGAAGGCAAAGTCACTAGTGCAAACTGTAGCTGGGTCTCGAAGAGAACACCCTTGTTTTATATGTGGCGGTCTAGGACCAACAACACGAAATCCTCAACTTAGTCACTCAAGGTTCCAGAGTCAACAGTCTACTGATTCCAATATAAAGACTACTACAAGCGAAGTTCAGTATCAATCTCCACTAGCAGCCTGAGTCCACTAGCACCAGCTTCGTCCAAAGTCTGGGATGTAATGTTCTTAGACCCTAGTCTGTTCTGTGCTCCCTTTTATACTGCTAGGGTCAAGATACATGTGAAAAGAGAGCTGAATAATACAATAAGCAATATTAGATGATAAGAAATACCGTCAGCCAATGAGACGACTGCCGTTGTCAGGTGTATAAAATGTCATACACGAGGTCCTCTGGAAATGACTTTATTCGGGAGTTTCTCATAAGTTTGGGAAATGGGTAGTGAAATGAAAAGTTGATGGTTTCTCCTTAAAATAGGGAGAAGTGATAAAAGGGGAAAGTGTGGGGATTAGTGAAAATGGATGTGAGTGAGGAAGCAGATGCGGAAAAATTAAACAGAATAGCTCCAAGTTAAGTGCTGTTCAATTACGGAATGCAGTGGTACAAGTACAAAGGTTTCTCAGTCCCAAGCTACTTGCAGATTCAAGGGTTAGATACAGACACAAGGGTTTTCGGTCCCAGGCTATCTGTATGTTCAAGTACAAGGGTTTTCAGTCCCAGGCTACTTGCTAAAGGCGGATTTGGTTGACTAGATACAGATACAAGGGTTTTCGGTCCCAAGCTATCTATCCAACAAGCACAAGGGTTTTCAGTCCCAGGCTACTTGCTAAAGGGCGGATTTGGATGACTAGATATAGACACAGGGGTTTTCGGTCCCAAGCTATCTATACAACAAGCACAAGGGTTTCCAGTCCCAGGCTACTTGCTAAAGGGCAGATTCGGATGACTAGATATAGATACAGGGGGTTTTCAGTCCCAAGCTATCTATACAAGCACAAGGGTTTTCGGTCCCAGGCTACTTGTTAAAGGTGAATTCAGGAAAACAAAGTGCTGATACAAGGGTTTTCACTCCCAGGCTACTTGTATTTTGATCCAGGGCTAAAGAGGTGGATTTAACAGAATAGCTTTGAGGAAGCGGACTGTTAATCAAGAGTTAAAGAGCACGGGTTTGAACAGAATAGCTTCAAGGAAGCAGACTGTTTTACTTATGGTGAGTCTTGGGAGGTTTTGTGGAAGTGAGGATGGTTAAAGAGAGGAGAGATTGATACTGGGGAAGTGATTGGTTATTCTATCTACCGAATTATGTAGAGTATTTATATACAGAGTGTTTGGCATACTTTATTCTATCCTGAGCTAGATGCTATGTAAGTCAATGGCTTCTGCTGTCAATCTGTCATTTTACTTACACTGACTCGGAAAAAGTATTGGATCACCAGGTTCCAAAACTTTGAAGTTGAATTCCAGGAAGCTAGTAGACATTCTCTTTCAAACTCTTGTTGGGGTAGGATGTGTATGGGTCCTACTATATACCTTTCTTTTTTTTTGAGAAAAACACCCCCGTGTTTCTTGGCAATGACGGAGACATTGCGATCAGGTGATCCATTTCTTTTTCTGCATTTGGAAGGCATCACGTTATCAACTTCAACCACCACAACGACGCACCGACACACCTTTCTACCACATACATATCCTTACCCTCATCATGTCGGACACATCTGCCACAAAGAAGGCCACCATAGTGGCTCTGAAGGAGCAGAAGATGTCCAACAGAGCCATTGCCAAAAAAGAGAATGTTTCGCCCTCTACCGTGTTGAGAATCAACAAACGATATGGTGCAAACCACCAATTCGACTCGAAATCACCTAGAACGGGCCACCCAGCCAAATCACCGAACGGGATGCCCAGAGAGCAATGAGAATGCTCCCTTCCGGCCAGGCCAGGAACGCATCAGACCTGAAGCGGAAGCTTTTCCCGTACCTTCACGTCGATACGGTCCGAAAGGCCCTCAAAAAACGTGGCCTTAATGCTTACCAGCGCCAATCCAAGCCTCTTCTCACTGAAGGGCATCGGAGGAAGCAAATGTACTGGGCTGAACACCATTGTTACTGGACAGGGGAGGATTGGCGGGCGGTCATCTTTTCCGATGAGTCAAAATTCAATGTTTTCGGTTCAGATGGCTGGGACTGGTGCTGGAGGGAGCCAGGGCATGCTGATGATCCCACATATGTCAAAAAGCGGGTGAAGCATGGCAATGGGAGTGTTATGGTGTGGGGGTGCATCACCCAATATGGCGTTGGGGAACTTCACCGGATCGACGGGATCATGGATCGCTTCCTCTACGTGGATATACTCTCCGAATCACTCATCCGCACCCTCGACAATCATAATCTGGACTGCAGCACCATCTACTTTCAGCAGGACGGTGATCCGAAGCATCGATCGAAGCATGCAAGGGGGTGGTTTGATCTCGAGGAGATTGATCTGCTGCTGTGGTGCCCAAATTCACCTGATATGAACATCATAGAGAATTTGTGGTCTCACCTGGACCACATGGTACGCACGAGGGACCCCCTTCCGAAAAATCCCGATGATCTTTGGCTCGCTTTGAAGGAGGAATGGGGGAAGATTGATCAGGCTTTCATCGACAAGTTATATGACAGTCTGCCGAACAGGGTGCGAGAATTACTGAAGCAAAAGGGCGGGAATACACACTATTAGTCTTCTGTATGGCTTGTGTATTTTACTTCGCTGCCAAATGGCTTTTTTGTCTTGAAGTCTCAGTGTTGACCAAAAGCAGATTAATAATTGGATCACCCATCATCACTGTTTCCGCCCTTCAACTCGGAGTTCTCAATGTACTGGTTTAATATTCCATATGCATAACTACACTCAAGGGACTTTCCTTTGGGCGCAAAAGATTGGGGCCAACTGACTTGAGCATACCGCACAGGACAAATGTTTCTGGATAAGGTGATCCAATACTTTTTCCGAGTCAGTGTAACTGTTTTGTACAGCCTCATGTCAACATGCTATGTAAAACACTGGTTACATTTGCCAATCTGTCATCTTGTGTAGGGCCTGTACAGCCTTGGATTGACATATTGTGTCAAGCATAGATCGTGGGCGCAGGTTCAGTCATGACGTCAATTGTCAGGTGCCATGTCATGGGTTGCCAATGTTTTGCCTGTCTTCATGTCATGCATAGATTGTTGGTGCAGGTTCAGTCATGACGTCACTTGTCGGGTGCCATGTCGTGGGTTGCCAATGTTTTGGTCTGTCTGCATGTCATGTTTGAAAGGTGGTTGCCGGTGCTGCCATGTCAATGTAATGTTCTGTGCATGCTGTGTCCTGCATGTCATGTTTGAATACTGGTCACTGGTACCGCTTATATTGATGTAATGTGCTGTGCATACTGTGTCCTGTGTCCTCAGTAGTTGCTGTCTCTTCTGTCAGTTCCCGTAATATTAGGTCACGGTGTCACAATGCATCACTATTCGCCCCTATTGGTGTCACTACCTTGTCGACATTGTGGATCTTGTGGTTGGCTCAAAATGGTAAATGTTCCCAGGATAGGTAGGTGACAGTGAGCTGGGGTTAGGTGGGCTTGTCTGGTAATTTCGGTGATTGCCGACTATTATCCAAATATGGCTTTAATCCTTTTCATCTCCAAACACTTTTGGGGGATGACACCGTTTGGTTTTGGGACTGGTTTGGTATATGCCAGGTCAGCCTCGCTGACCGGCTAGTGTTCAACCGTGGGTATATCACTTGATCCTCAGCCCTCTGTCTACGCTGAGAACCACTTCCAGACCAACTGGCGATGTAGCTGATGGTCTAGGTCATTTCTACTCTGTCAGAACATCAATCTATCACATCTAGATGATGCAGTGTTGCGACCGACATCAAATGGTCATAGCTCATTGGTCAGAACGTCGATCAGACCTCTGGTCATCGGTGCAGCCTGTATGATTGTCCCTAGCTCCGTTCTAATAGCCTGCTTGCTATTCTGTTTGCCCTAGCTGCCCAGATCTGGCACTAGCCTCATGTTGCTTCATCTCTTATGTCTGTTATATCCGGGTTGAGGGGAAGGAAAGAGGAGAAGAAGTACGGGGGGGAGATTCCAGAGGAAGGTTGTCCAACACCGGAGGAGGACAGAGTTCCTGGAGGGACAGAACTAAATGTAGGAACAGATAGTCAACATAGGAAGGATGTTAACTGGGTGCCTGGGATACTAGATCCAAAATTGCGGATATCAAAGACACAACACCACTGAGGCGCAGGGTGAGTGTTAACTGCCATGCTGGTTTGTAGGACAGAGGAGATGACAACAGAAAATGACCGAGAGGTTCCTGGCTCGTAAAGGTAATTCTCAAATGAGCTCCGGAGATACCAGAGGTCCAGAACTGGGGGTGGAGCTACGCAGTTAACCACAGGAGACCTGGTCGGAGATGGGGACACTGAGCAGACCTTCATTGAAGGTCAAGTCTGTGTGGAGGTTGAGACTGGAGTCAAGTCGGAGTTGCCGGAATAGGCAGAGATGTGAGGAGGCGGAAGTAAAGCATGGGAGGAGCGCTAAGGCTCAGAGAGAACATTAATAATCAAACTGAAGTACAGGAGAGTATCTACAGTGTTTTATAGAAGTATTCTAATTGTTATTACGGAAGGAGAAAGAAGTAAGTTAAACAATAAGTAAGAAGCCATATGGTGATGGAAGCATAAAAGACAAAAGGAAAGCATAGTCACAGGTTCCTGTTTAAACAGTTAAACGGATAAAAGGGAAAACACTCAGTAATCCTTCATTCCGTAAAAAACCCATGTGGATCTGGAGGACGGAGTTGAAGTCCTGCGAACTCTAGAGCACAACTCCAAGGGACTGGAAGTCCAGAGTTGGCGGAGTGGGGAGGAACAAGGTCCGGAGTTGGACCAAGGTCGGGACAGGATATAACAATGTCATGTTATGTCTTTGTCAAAGCCCTAGCCGGTCGCTAGTCGGTTTGTTCCGCCTATCGCTGCCTAGTCGCTTATCTAGAGATTAGATAGTACCACTGGGTCCCACGCCAAGCTTCCTAGCTCAAAGTGTTGTCCCCTAGTTGCACCTCCATCATAGATATCTGTCTGCTAGACCCTTGCTAGCTCCTTCACAAGTCATCTCTGGACTACTAGAGTCTCCTAGGTCATGTCTCATGAATGTATAGGCAGTGGTTTAATCCCTGGTTGTTTGTACACTCAGCTAGCAGCTAGTGTGTCACACTAGTGTAGTCTCGTGCTACAGTCAGCAGTTAGGGGCTCCACCACTGGCACATCCACCAATGCGACTTCAAGAGTGCCTACCTAAATGGTGTCCTCCCCGAGCTGATCTATGTCAAACAACCAGAAGGATTCAACTCACCAGATGCTCCCTGTGCAACACACATCTGGAGGCTCCACAAAGCTCTCTACAGGTTGAAGAAGACCGGGTGCATCTGGTATGACACCATCAGCGAGTACCTCGTTGATGAGCTCGACTTCACATGCAGTGAAGCAGACCACACCATCTTCTTCCGTGTTACGGACACTGAGCACACATTTATAGGGATCCACGTCAATGGCCCAATAGCCACCGGTGACGATCTCAATGTCCTTGTCAAGCTCGAGGAGGACCTCAACTCAATAACGACGCAACCCACTGTTTAGGTACAAACGATCCAGCAGGACTGCACCGCCAGCACCATTTCCCTCGGACAGGCATCATACATCCATGCTGTTGTAGCTCTCACAGGTCTGGAGAATGCGAAATCGGTGCCATCTCCACTCGCACCCAGTGCACACCTTGGTCACGAGTTCTGAGGAAGAGAAGGACAAGATGCGCAATGTCCCATATTGTACTGTCATTGGTTCTCTGCTGTGGATCGCAAATAGCACCTGTCCAGACATTATATATGCGGTGAGTGTCCTCTCCCAGTTCCTGTTGAACCTGAGATGTGTCCACTGGGAAGCAGCCAAACATGTTATTTGCTACCTCAAAGGTACGATCAATGTGCGGCTGGTTTTCGGCCATACAAGCACCGGCCTCGTTGGTTACTCAGACTCCAGTTGGGGTTCTGAAGTGCTCAACTGGTGCTCAATGTCAGGCTATGCCTTCACCCTCTATGGTGGAGCCATCCGCTGGAGCGCGAAGAAGCAGACTTTGGTCATGCTCTCGACCGTCAAAGCCGAGTACATTGCAATGACACAACATGACGAAGGAGGCGATCTGGATCTGTCAATTTATGGGGGAGCTCTTGGGTGATTTCATCGACCCCACCGTCCTTCACATTGACAACCAGGCCGTGATCGCGATCGTGAAGAACGACTTATTCCACACCTGGACAAAGCACATTGCACTCCCTTATCACTTTGTTCGCCATGCTGTTACCATCTCCACCATTGTGGATCCTGTCTGATGCCAACCTCGCTGACCTCTTCACCAAAGGTCTCGACTCCGTGAAGACATCCCGCTTTTCTCAAGGTCTTGGGCTGGCGGTCTGAGGGGGAGTGTTAGCAGTAATATCTTATCTGCTTATCTTGTGCGTAAATTCATTCATCCCATCATCCCAATTCACTCCTTCACACAGTCCTTCATAATTTTACACAACAGTACACAGCCTCAGTTACTTCTTGCTCCATAACTGAGGCGTACGTGGATATATTTTTCTCTTAATACTACTTCACTGACCATCCTGTAGACTACACTAACAGGTACTAGATATATTAATGGAGTTACTTCTTGCTCCGGAACTGAGGCACTACACTAACACCAACATTGTGTTTATGTGTAGCTGGGGTAGAGGATCTTTGGAATTTAGGAGATTTTCAGTGGTACTGGGGATGGTTTGAGTTCAAGACGCCATCAACTGGCAACACGGCTTTTTATTGGGGCGATGTTTATACTTGTTGACATGTCTCTGCTGTCATCACCAATGCCGAACCAATGCCAAAGGTTCACATTTCGAGTAGTCTAAGAAGATACTCATTTTGTGTTGAATGAAATCCACCCCAGTGAAAACACATTTAAATATCAGCTTGAAATTCCAACACACTTCACGTGTGCTCCCATCCGGGTTTGGTCTGGATCATGTCGGGCAACCAACGTGCGAGGCCCTAGTGAAACTTGGGCGCAAAAAAGAATCCACGGGCTTTGCACATGCAGGGGGATTCTTCTGATACATGACACTACCTTCTTCTCACCTAACTCCTGTCAGGCAGCAAATCCATTTCTTCTGTCGACTAACTACAGTCACGGCGGAAATTGATGCATCAGTTTGGTATGCCATCACCGCCAAAAGTGGTGCATCAATTTTGGCCGTGACTGTAGGTGCATGTTGGACCATATCGGATCCAACAGGTTGGCTTAATGCATAACCTACAGCACGGTGATTATAGGTCAGGGACGCTCTTCTGCAGGAAAGTTCGAGGTCCAAAACAGGGGTAGCTGAGTGTGGTTGAAACTAGCCTCTCATAGACAGACACTTCAACATTGTGGAACTCATACCTGCAGGTTGAAACACAGTGCAAGCACCTTAGGTTCTACTTCGTTCAATATTAGTGACACCGATCCCAATGACAGCCTTTTTCTCAAGCGAATGCCCAATATGAATATCATGATATCCTCAGGTACATTCTCAGCTAAAAGGTTTTAACCAGTGGGTTGGCAACACTTGCGGCGCCAGCGGGACAAGGTTGGGTACGCCGCTTCACGGGACTTTGCTTTCCTGGCTGTGACGTCAGTGCCGCTCCCAAAAAAAAAATAAGTGTGATCGTGTCTCCCAAAAAAAGAAAGTGTGATCATGTGATCGTCCTGACGCGGACATATGTCAAAATTTCAACAAATACATTAATTAATATGGGTTATCAGTTCGAGAGCATCTGGGATATGGGATTGATGGCAGCCGCAGCAGGATCGGCAGCATTGATGGCAGCATTTCAACAAACAGACAAGGCAAGGCCATCAAACTGCTATCAGCGGCATCCTCACCTGCCGCTCTCCTCCCCGAGCCACCATGTCTTTCTTCTCCGCCCCCCCCCCCACGACCCCACCCTTCAAGACCTTTCCTTCACCCATGTATCCACCTTCATAAGCCTTCTCTCAGTGCTCAAGGATGATATTTTACTGTGCCAACCTCATCATGTCCCCATGAACGCGCTGCCACCTCTTCTCCCGCCCAGCATCCACCTCTTCGCGTCCAACACAGCCGACATCCCTTATGATCTGATTCCCAGCCTATGGCTCTCTGTACAAGATGATATTTGGGCTCTTAGCGACACCAAGCTCCTCCACCGAGCAGGATCTATTTCACACATATGGATGGAGACTTGGACTCGGTGAGTACCAGAAAAAAATGAAGCTGCCCTTACTAACGGTTTCACAGCATCAATGACGCTGTACCCACCTGCCCACCACTGTTGCAACCCTGATTGTGCCGCCACTGGACCACTAAAGAAGGTGGAGGTACGCTGAAACACCGTAACAAGAGCGCGCTGCATCTAGTGCTATTTTGCGATTTTCTAGGACCAGTATTTATACAACGGGAAAGCGCTAGCACTTCTGAGGTGTTATTACTAGCACTCAGGACTCTGGCTAGGTGATATAAAGGAGAACTGGAGTGAGCCCAAGCTACCGGTTGTAGCCTCAGATACGACTAGTGTGACGCGCTAGCACGGTCTGAAGGCACAAACCACGGGGAAATAACCATAAGCCTACACAGTCAAGGTGCTAGCACCTAGGGAGCGAGACACAGAAGAGTGGTATTGCGAGCACGCTAGCTGGAGGTGCGAGCGGCGAGTCTGGGATCTGAAGGGTAGTAAACTATGCGCTAGCAGCCTTCTAGCAAGGGCGCTAGTGTGCGGTACCCCTATAGCGATCGACCCGAGACCCGAAACACAGATGCGAGCACGTGACGGTCGCGACGCGGTCACGAGTCACAAACAGAGACAAGTAAACAGTAGAGGAATAGCTAACAGGCTATTGGTGCAGATGCGCGGGTCATCACATATGCAGTAACGGATAAACGGACTGCTAGCCGGTGCTCTGACTCGTGCTAGATGACTCCAGGCGGCGGATTCAACTCCGCTTCGTCAGGATAGCAATTCCAGCAGCTGATGGCAAGCTGAGGGATCACTCACGATACCCATAAATGGACGCTAGTGGATCAGTGTGGCTGTTCTGCTTGGCATAGACCCATCATAAAACCAAACAGCAGTCGTTTCATTGGCTGTCGTATCTATCACATCATTTTCACTCATTTATATTATTCATTCTGTTTATCACATGTACCATGGACCTCAGTAGTATAAAGGGAGCACAGAGCAGGCTAGAACCTCAGATTATTACACCCCGACTTTGTACGAAGTTGGTGCAGGTGGTCTCAGGTTGCTAGTGGAGATTGTACACACACTTCACAAGTAGTAGCTTTATTGGAATCAATACTGTTGACTCTGGACACGTCGAGATCTTAAGTTGAGGTTCTAAGTTGTTGGCTCGCGGAGTCTTCACGTATAAAACCAAGGGTGTTCTCTTTGAGAACCAGCTAGCAGTTGCGCTAGCAGCTTTGCCTTCACCCCGATATATTTGTAGTGTGTTGGATCGCCTGCTAGGTGATTGTGTGTTGACTCGAGCCCACTAAGAAGAAGACGGACTAGGTGCCCCCCACCTCTAGACCGACTGTAACTTGTCAGTTACTTCGCCTTCACCCCGATATTGACGGAAGCGCTGTCGTAGTGTGTTGGGTCGCTAGCTGGACGCTTATAGTGTCTATTGCCAATACAAAGTGGAAACGTTCCTGTTCTTGGTTAAGGAATAGGTCAGTGGCTTAAGGACTGCCTTGTCGCTTGAGGATTGAAGTCCCTTTGTTGTTAGCCTCAATAGTCTTTGGGTATCCCATTGCGAGGATTTTCGCAAACCTACATACTCTGCCCTGGTGCCCTCGATCTAGCGATCCAGCCACCTTGTATCCAACCCATAAACCCCTGCCCATCCCAGGTGCTAGCGGTATTGTTGTTGGCAGCTGCGTAGTGCTAGCGTGTTGTTGAACGGCTTTGTTGAAGTCTAGCAGTCGAATTGTGTTTGTTCCAAACCCGCTGGTCGCATACTACGGCCCGGACCCGAACTCACAAAGAGAAGCACTTACATCTTTGGAGGAATAGATTGTTGTAGTGGTGGTTTTGTGGTTGTTTTGTGCAAACACGAATCTAAGCTATTTCTAGTTGTATATCAAGTGCACCGTTTCAACGCCAAGTCATTGTCTACACGCAAGGCAATGGGGCCCTCCCAGCACACACTGTTCATCTTTACTGCCACGGGTGCAAGCACAACTACCATCACAATTACTTTGTTCAAGGTGAGAAGCGCTACTACTACCAGAACACCCCCAAGTACATTCAAGTTGGTGAGCATCAGTTTGTTGAGCATAAGTTGGCTGGTCTCTGGGTCACGATGATGCTCCTCTCATCGTGCGTATCCTCCCCTCGCGCTATCCACACCCTTCTAATAATATTTTTGACAGGACATCAGCCACAAACTGTGCTGCAATGTACGACACGGCCCTCTCAGAGCAACAGGAGCGTGACTTTGGCGCCTGTGGCTGGCAGTTTGGATGCAAGCTGACCAACGAACATGCTGGGATACATTTGTCCTTCTCACATTGCTGGACTACCACAACCGCAAGGGTACTCACCTTCAAGTCCCTCACGACGGCGAACAGCGGACTCGCTTCACAGAAGAGATGCAGGCGCGCAACCATGAGGTAATTGAGTTGGGGCAGGACGAGATTGTGCACTGCTGTAACAAGTGCATGCGCGTTGATAAGCACGGGATTTGTCCACCCATGAAATCTTTGCTTTTTCGTGTTTTCATGACAAGACATGTGCCGGGCTACGCTCCAGAAGCGTCAGTACTGAGGTTCCCAAGTAGCTGGCAGGGCAGGAACCACTGAGTAACGGATGGGAACGGGGAGGAATACTCTGGAACCATTGGCATGTGCTCGCTCTGAAACCTGTAGGAGATGTGTAGCCTAACGATCAAGTGGAACGTGAAGTCTACTCTATTCCCGCTCACGGAACTAGACGGGACGGACTGGAATCCTGTTGTGGTGTGTTGGACATGAGACGCGTAACGTGTTCTGATCATATGATCACTGGAAGGGGCTGGGAACATCATATCTTGATGGATCCACGCCGTCCCGGGCATTCCGGATAAGGGATGGTCACTAAGCGAGGGTCCGATCACTTGGACCTACACTTGTCGGCTCCTGGAGCAAGTACCCATACTGGGAAGTACTTCGAATGCGGTATCCCTGGAGAGCTACGGACTGGGGGCTTTGGTTCCAGACGTTCCGGTAGACGGGAAAGGCACGGGTATTGGGAGGAACAGCATATACAGTCGGGATCGACATAGGGGATCGGTTGTGATGGCTCCGGCACAGTCTGACCGATCGTACATGTGCACAGGATCGCACCAGGATGGCGTGCTCGACATGGGCAGCCAATAGAAGGACTCAGATACCCATTCTTACGACGGATACACGGAAGTCGGACGGATAAACGGACTATTTTACTCATACTTACTTATTCTCGGACATTTCCATGTGTTTCAGCGCTTTGTATTTAGTAGCAGGGGCATCTTGGGCGACTTCACGGAATCACCCCACGGCTAGTAGGCGGCAACGCTTGCGAAACGGGTAGAGACCGGGGAGTTCGAACAAGGTGTCTCTTAGAATTCATCTTGGCTCGGGATCTTTGTTCTGTGTGTTCGGTATCCTTGAGATCCGACTTGCCGTTGTCTGAAATGTTGGGATTGTGCTGAGCCTGCACTTGGATATTGGGATTGTTTGGATGTTGGAGCTTGGGAACGGAACCCACTACTGTTAAAGAGCTTGGGAACGGAACCCACCATTGTCTGAAGAGCTTGGGATCGGAACCCACTACTGTGTTTACGCTTGGGATCGGAACCCACCACTGTCTGAAGAGCTTGGGATCGGAACCCACTACTGTTGAAGAGCTTGGGATCGGAACCCACCACTGTCTGGAGCGCTTGGGATCGGAACCCACTACTGTTGTTACTGTGTCACGCTTGGAATCGGCATCCACCTCGCTTTGGAGAACCCCAGCACCCCGTTCTCGTTTGTTTTCATAGCTGAGAAGCTCTACATCATCGCGCTCTGTGCTTCCTGTCTGTTCGGGTCAATCCTCGTTCACTCAGATCTAGCCTGAACACTTGCACAGCAAGGGTTCCATTCGCATCGACACTCTTGTTGCGTTCCACTAGCTTTCCTGTCTGTTCCGGTTCCATTCCGGTTCACTCAGAGCAAGGCTCAAGTACTTGGACTCCGTTCCAAGGACTTCTATAAACAATACCACGCTCTCTCCTCGTTTCCGAGGTCTATACCATTCCCTGAAACCTTTTATAAGGCCCTGTACCAGGGTCTGATACTCGTCTGTGCACGTCTCGAGCACTTCCGTTCCGTTCCGACGCACTTCTGTGTGTAGGTTTGGTTTTGGTTGGTGTTTTCTTGATAGGTTCAGAGCACATCGATCAGCGTCTGGACTGCCCCCAACGGCTCACAGCGTGAAGTCTTTTTTATTTATTTCTTATATATGTTGCTGATATTTTTGCAGGTGACGAACAGGTCATCGTAGGTGATGGGCTTGCCATGGGCCATCGCCATTGCCAGACCGCCCACTGCACTACTGAGCTCGCCACTAACCGAAAGTGGTTCTGCCCTGGCCACATCCACTTCGACCACATCTGCACTATTGTCAGCTGTAACGCGCCCGTCAATCCAGGCTACAAGTCCTGCACTGAGCCAGCGCACCGCAAGATGGAACAGCTTCGCTTTGAGCAGGGCAAGGCAGCATTCACCTTGCGAGACCGCCTGCAGCAGCATCGCCAGCGCCACCCGCACAACACAACTGCGGCCTTCGAGGACAAGGAGGAGGATGAAGAGTGGTATGAAGAGGGTGCTGATACTATCACAGTCCACCAACAAGACCACCCGGGGTCCATTGGCGCTGCTGACCCGGACCTGTGTGAGGCCACCAAGTCTGCTGAGGGCAATCACAAGTTCAAGGCTCTCTTTGGCGGCACGTGCACCCACGACAAGCAAATCCTTGTTCGCCCTTGTGGTGTCATTGTCTCTTGTGCAACCTTCTACAATGCAGAGGCAGTGTCTAAGGTTCTGGTACATTCCACCTCTTATTTTTGGCCTTGTACATCCATTCACTCGCCCCAGATTCACGTCCAGAAAACATTCTTCGTGCCTCGCGCTGTCAAACCCGAGCATTTTGTTCATGACACAAACTGCAATGTGTGGCAGCAAGTCCTCAGCAATCCCGAGCAGTGGGCGTGGTTCCTCGACGTCAGCATGAGCTTCGACGTCTTTCATTTCCTTAACAAGCACCAGACTACCCACTGGTTTTGCCAGGATCACTGTAGCCCGGCAAAATTCCCTCAACTCATGGGTACTGACGGCAAATGGTTCTTCAACACTTCAATAGCGGAGCAGACGAATGTTTGGCTAGGCACATACCACTCGATGTGCCGGGAGATGCTCCCTGTCAAGTATAATTTCTTCCTTGACGAGATGGTCCGTCTCCGCAATGAGGTCACCATTGCCAAGCTCTCTGTAGACAGCCACAACCCCCGTGTGCGTGTCGCCTAGTACACACACACTATGCATACAGATGTATTCCTTCCTTCTCTTCAATGTGTATTCTTTCTCAATGTATTTTCCGACGCACATGCCTCCTCTCCGCCCATACTTCGACATCAAAAACCTCTGCCCCTCAGTGTCAATGCTAAGTCACCCCACCCCCATCCACATTTGCAGTGTGCTTGCTCTTCATCAGGGGTGCGGGGACTCATTTTCGTTCTCGGCTCATTTCGCAGGCAAGGGTATACGTAGAGAAACAAATCTATTGATGATTACAATACGAAAGAGAGACGTGGAGAGGGGATGGGAGAACAAAAGATATTTACACCGCATGCCCGCATAAATTACGCTGCATGCCCACGCCTAGCTGCAATGCAGGCAGCAAGTCCATGCTTCTTCCTCCAAATGCTCCACAACCCATCCTTGCTGCGGCAAGCATCAACACCCTTCTGGACCTCCTCCTCTGTCGCTGCAGCGTAGATTGCTTTCTGCTTGCTCACGGTGGAGGTGATGTAGGGCCATTTGAAGGCACGCTCGAAGCGGTTGTGACACGCGAGGCCCTTGAAGTCTTGACACTCCATCCGCTTGAAGCCTGCAATCATGTCGATGACGAACTCACCGGTGGGCCAGCTGATAGTGGGGGAGGTGGATGAGAGGGAAGGCAAAGGCACAGAGGAAAAGGTAGGCGAGGGTGCCAATGAAGATGGGACAGAGGAGGGCAGCGAGGATGCAGTCATCAGCGCAGGGGTGTCAATGTCGTCATCGATGACAATGCACTTGTCCGTATCAATGCGGAGGTGCAGGCGCTGACAATGGGGTGCAAGGAGGTCTTCAAAGTTCTCTTGCTTTACCCTCGTTCGCTTCTCCCCTACAATTTCTATGTCAGAGTCTTCTGCTGCAGACCCCGGAGTGCGCGGCGCCTCGGGGAGCCGATGCTTGATGGAGTAGAGACGGCGAAGGGTGGCACGTTCACCGGGCAGATTGTCGTGTATATGAATGTTGACATTAGGCGGGTAGAAAGAATCTTTTGTGTCCTCAAAGTTGATGCAGTCGAGGCCGTGACGTCGGAACATCACAACACAGTCTGGCGTAAGTTGATGAACGTGGTCGAGATCCATATCAACCCATTTCTTGAACTTTGGATGCAGGAGGTCAAGGACAGCCCCATCACCGAGACGTGAAGCGAGGGAGCCCGTGGCCTCGGACACCTGCCACACCGGCCACGACGGTACGTTGTTGATCAGGAAAGCCTTGTGCTCCTCGCCTGCCTGCACAGAATCATTAGGAACAAGCTAATGGCGACCAATCTGAGGACTTACCGTATGCCAAAACACCACAATGAAACTGCAAGTGGCCTTCTTTTTGACATGTAGAGTGGGCGGCGTTTCAGACGACTGCAACCCAAGCGACATCCAGTCGTTATTCAATTGGATGGTGAGCAGTGCTGCTTTCTTGCCCGCAGCCTTCTTTGGTTTCAACTTAATCTGAGACTCGCTGGTTGGCAAGGGGATGGATGAAGGGAATATGGGGGATGATGAGAGGGACCGAAGGCGCGCAGGAGGAGGGTAGTTCACAGGATAGTCGTCCTGATTCTGAGAAAACGAGGCTGATGGAGAACATTGGGTTTGGTAAAAGGGCGGAGAGCGGTGCCCCGCCTGGAGGATCGTGGACGGGAGATGGAGGGCTGCGCGGGGAGGTGAGGCAAGGCAGGAGGGACCGGTGCCAGAGCTGTTAAACTGCGCAAGCGACATGCAGATGCCAAGGGCAAGCTGCGCGTCCTCGTCCTCGACGCTGTCCGGGCTGGGTGATTTGATGCCGGCCATGGCAGCCAATGCATCGACGTGGCGTAGTTGCTGTGCGCGCATTGGATCAATGGGTGGGGTGTAGTTGTCGAGGGCACGAATGCCCGGCAAGGCCTTGCTTGTCCAATCATCATGACTGTCGTAGTCTGTAAACGGCAGGCGCAGGGGTGCAGGTGGAGCAGGCTGAGACTTGCGTGCACGAGGTGTTGGGGTAGGGGCGCCGAGCATCTGGTCGTGTTTGCGCTGGTGCGGCCTGAGTGCACAATCCCCTATTTCGATACAGTGTCGTTGGCACATATTGCGAGAACAGGCAGCATCGATGCGCCCCGAGCCGCACGGCTTCTGCGACTTGCACCGCAGTTTCAATGCAGCTGAAGGATTCACGACATTTGCACCAGTGAGTGGCACGGTGAACTGGCTCGCTGGCACAGGCAACGACGGGCTCGCCTAGGTTGGAAAACCGGTAAAAGTAAGGGCCAGCCGCTCCGTGTGGGTTATTACACTGATAGGCTAGTGTTTCAGCCTGGGCGAGGAAATAAATAGGCGGGGAGGCGAAAGACTTACCCTTATATATGGTGAATTGGGCATCTGCCCCCCGCTGGAGATTTTCACGGCGAGCTGGTTCCCGCAGTGGGGACAGCAATTGTTGTGTGGGGTCACGTATTGGTTCATGAGATGGGGAGCGCGGCGAGGTGGAAGGAGGGAAGAGGGAGGGAGGTGCGCGTTGTTTGACAGGATGTGGGTGATGGCGGCTAGTATATTCCAAGTCCGCCAAACCCATGCCGTGTGCCGGTGGACTTGATGGCAGCATAAACCACAGCAATCCCAACTCCCAGATTTTGTGATCAGTTCGGGATATTGAATTCCTCCCCGCGGCTTTACACAATGCCAAAAAGCCGCGTGAAGCCGCATGCGGCTTGTACGGCTTTTGCACAACCTGTCTATTACCGTTAACCCAAGAATCGCTGTCCTCCTGGGACGGGATCCCGTTCTCCATGTCGGAGACAAATTTGACGTGCAGAATTCGCACGACGCGCCACTTCCCAGCATGCATGATCGTGACGTACACCCACGAGTCCCGACACGCCCTCAGCTGCAACCCATCGCTCCCGGCCCTTGTACCGGGGGTCTCTGCCCTCATGTTACACCCAGAGCGTCATATGAATTTTGGGGTGCGATCTGTCAAGTACACTTCGACGCTCGCATCAGCTCCACAGATCATCGCTTGGTTGAAGATTTGTTCGATGGTAGTGTCGCTGTTCTTCAAGTTCGGATGGCCTATTCCCCTGCACGCGTCGGGGTCATGTGTGCCAGTGATGGTTGGTACATTTTCGGGGCCATACAGGGTACTGCGCATTGATCTCACTGAGAATGAGGCGAATGAATGGATGGAGCACGAAGGTGAAAACGTGCGGAGGTTCCATCTTCATCGGACAAGTCGAAAACCGAAAAAATCGTATCAGTATGGGATTACGAGGCTGGCTCTGCTGAACGGTAGAACAGGGTTCGTGGCATTCGGAGAGCAGGATTGGTGGGTATCATACCTCACGTAGATTCGGGAAATAAAGTTTTGCGGTCTAACGTTAGAGCCACGACAGGTAGCGTTCTAATTTCAGCAAACCAAATTCTCCATTCAGAGGAACGCAACAATCTACGATATATTCGAGTCCTATTTTTTGCCGAGCTGAGTAGATTATACTGATCCTTGGTTGTTCGACATTGGTAGTTCTGTAACAGAGACTCAATAGATTAGTAGTATAAGATTCAACTTGAATTTATTGGATTCTTACAACATTCCTTTGCTCGCCATCATGCCGACGCCAAGAAAACCAAAGCACCGGAGTCGGTCGCCTCGGGGTATGAAACATGCGATCTCCAACAGGATGCGAAGATGCGCAAGAGCGGTGTAGCCCCGCGCCGATGCCGAGAATTAGGATGGACTGTCCCATATAATATAGTTACCCCACCTACATCTGGATGCGCTGGTTGGATCCTGATACGTATCAAGCTGCATTGATACCTATGAATTACCACACGATCTCAGAAGCCGGTTCCATCAAAGCGCTTTATTCAATTCTATCCCCAGGTCATTCAGATCCATTAATTATATTCCGGACAACCGTCATGACGTGCGGACCCGCAACGCCGACTTGCAACGGGATCAGCGAGGATCAGCGAGGATAGGATACAATAGAGCTACCCAAGTAGCAAGTTATACAGTAGACTTGATATCGTCCATCGGCCGCGGCCATTGCCGAGCGAATCCATCCATCGTATGCGGCACACGGCGCCGACGTATCATAGCCTGTGCATACGCGATGCGCACCCGAATGTCTGGTCGCGTCGTGGTGTGGTTGCTGGGTATAGAAACCCCCCACCTAGTCAGAAGTACAAGAGCCGTCCACGCGTTGCGCCGCTACCTCCCGGTAACCATCGCCCACGCGGCCGTCCTCCTCGCGCTCTCCGAGTCCGGGCCCGCATTTCTCTGTGGACCTCTTGTCGTGGCAAACGGCAGCGGCTGCGGGATCCACTCCGAGCGCGGCGTGCGCTTCCGCGAGGAGGAGGGGCCCGCGTTATTGAACTCCCACTGGCTGGGGATGTATAGTTGCAAACCCTGGATGTCCGTCTGCGCAGATAATTTAATTCAACGGTTATACTTGTTTGAAACGCAATGGAAGCGGGAGATAGGACGTACTGCGCGCCGGACTTTTATTATCTTCTGCTTCTGGTCGTCGGAATCGGAAGGCGAGGGCATTGCCACGAGGAGGTTGTTCCAGTCCGTTCGAGCATTAAGTCTAAAGAGACCAATTAGCCCAATGCAGCTCCAAAAATAGGGAGGCTCACGTCGAGATGAGGCATATAGAATACAGCTTAGAGAGCGAGAAGTCCCATATGAAGAATCTGGACGAAGAACGGGCATCAGTTGACGTTGAGGGAGATGTTAGACTATGGGATGAACGCACAGCGTTGTTGTCTACATGATGGGTTGGATTTGATTCAAGGTTAAAGGTGATCAGTGGGAATTGATGAATGAGTGGAATTCAACCAGTTGGAAGACGAAGTACGCACAGGAACGAGTAAAAACAGCGTCACGTCCGCGATCGCCGCGAACGACGTCAACATCCCCGTCTGCACTGTCAGGAATATGATCTTGTCCGTCACCGAGTCCGTCTGCGTCTTGAACCCCGTTTTGTTGACCCACTACATAACGTGATTAATCGTGGTTGTTGAACACGCAGATCGGAACAGGAACGCACCAGGAAATTGACGAGGAACGCAGTGATGAACAGGTCCGCGAACGCAGTCGAGGTCAGCCAGATCGTGAGCGGGGCCTCGACCAGCTTGAACTTGACGAATTCTTGGTAGTGCGAGACACCGATGGTCGCTACCGTGCCGCCGACTGCGTAGCACCGGGGATGAATTGTCATTAACATCTATCTTGCGTCGGGAGCCGGAAACGCACCTAATGATATGAACGCGAGCAGGGCGACGAGGCCGGAGAGCCAGTTCGACTTTGTGACGAGGCGGATGCGCCAGGCCATGAAGAGCTGGGTGGGCGTCGAGATTAGCGTCTGTGGATCGGGTCAGAGTCTGATGTTGCATGAATGAATCAGGGATCAGCGTACAGTGACGACGGGATCTGAATGACACGCGATATCAGCGTTGGATGGGGTCAGGCAACTATCAAGAGCGCGAGCGCGCACCTGCAGCCAGGACTGGAGTAGTGCAGAGGATAATGTCAGATAGAAACGTCAAGGGGTTTTGATATCACTCACAAAGCGGCGATTTGCTCGTCGGATCCAAGTGGTTCGGTACGTCTATGCGGCATAAGCAGAAGTAATAGAGAACATGGAGAGGGTACACACTGCCGTGCTGCATAATGAGGGGCTGGTAGATGATGCCTATGTCGCAGCCAGTGTTGATCGTCTCCATCAGAATTAAATAATATATCTGCGCGGTGTGAGTGCCAGGGAGGGCGGGAGAGGAGTGGCGACTGTACAAGATATCGGATCCAAGGGTGGTCGCTGAAGTATTGATTTAGGGGAGAGAGCGGGGGACGAGCAAAACCACGACGCACGTTTTGTAGAGGCGGAAATAAGAGTGAACCTGGCGAGATAATCCATGAGTACTAAGGACATCAAGGGTATTGCAGCCGTTGCGCACCTGCACAATGAAAACACCGAAAAGCAGAACATTGAGGATGACGCCGAAGAAAAGGGGGCCGTAACTAGCGGACGTCAGTCGATGCGGGGAGGTCCGTGGGCGGGTGCGTACGTGAGCTCAAAACTAGGGCCTTCGGCGCCAATGTTGGCAGCCATGGAGAGAGCTGGACCGAAAACTTTCACGGAGGGACTGCGTGTGGCTTATGTATGCCCATCATCCCTTGAGACGTTGAGCGGTGTCGGCGTTTTGATTGACGGTAGATTGATCTCGTCACCAAGTTAATCTTTGACGTGGATCACAGATTGGATGTCGGGATGGTCAACGGATGTGATGGCGTGGATCGGTAAGTCTTGCGTACGTAGACGCATCCGCGCCTACGTACTTGTATGTGGTTGATTGAGCATCTCTCCGCTCCGCTTGAAGTCCGAACCGTTTGAAAAATTGAAATCTTTCTGCAGCGCCGGGGTGCTGGGGCGACCGGAGAAACCGCTGCCGGAGTGCCACCGACTGAATTATACATATGGATGATGAGGTGTCCGTGTTTTTTGCCTGACAACGAGGCCGAAGTCTGGATGCCGAGTGTGGAAAGACTCCGACTTGTTCATACATGTTCGGAGCCCGTGAGATGCGCCCCTGATTCTCTCATTTTAGTAGGTGGAAATATTGATCACTTGACGCTTGAAAAAGCTCAACCTGCCCTGGATCCTCTCATTTCCTCACTGAACAGTGGGCAGAGATATTGATCGCTCTAGATCTGTGTTTCTACCTTGTTATCTCAACGGATTCGAATAATACTCTGCCCAACTGGTCAAACTGGTCTTCAAGCGAATCGGATCCGTCTCTCAATCAGGGCTAGGTTGTTAGTTGACAAACATCGTGATATACAGTAGCCTCCTTAATCCTCGGATGCGCGCGGGAACACCACACCGCCCCTGCCCATCTTCGCATCCTCTTCGAGATCGTGGGCAGTCCTCACACCAACGGATCCAAACGGCACGTTGCGATACACAGACTCCTCCATCCGCATCCGGCGCTCCTCAACCTTGTACCTTTCCTTCAACTCCGCGGCGGTCTGCTCCCCGCCAGCCGCCTTGTACGCGCGATTCAACGCCCATGTCCCCCACGTACTCGTCCCCGGCAGCATCTGCGCGGCCTTCAGGAACGGGAATGCCGCGTAGAAGCTCGCCCAGGCGGCGGTTGTCGTCGTCACCGACGCGCTCTTCAGCACAATCTCCGGCACGACCGTCACGACCGACGCGCCGCGCGGGTGCGCCGAGCTCAGCGACAGCGAGCCCACGCGGAAGGACGCAGTCGAAGCGAGCGTCTTGCCCGACTTCTTCGACTTGACGAGGAGGCGAAAATACCCGTCGCCAGCCGACACGGGGATGTGCACCAGGTCCGTCTCGAGAACGCGGTGGTCTTTGGGTGCGGTGGCGGACTGCAGGAACTGCTGTATCTCGCCGTCGTACTGCGCCTGCTTCCGCGCGTCGAGCGTCTTCCAGTATCCCGACGACACGGGGGTGACGTCGAGCTCTTTCCCGAGGGTTCCGCCGATCCAGCTGCCGAGCTCCCACCCCAGCAGCCCGGTGCGCCAGCCGCGCCGCTGGAGAGAAATCGTGCGGTCCGCGGGAAGCGGGGTGCGCCCGAGGATGGAGATGGGGACGACGGTCGATATGCCTTGGTAGTAGACCCATGGACGCGTGTGGCGCACGGTGGAATATGGAGCGCCGGGAACATAGTGCGGCTGCGCGTCGTTGAGAGCGTGGAATGTGGAGACCGCCGCTGCCCCTGCGGCTCGACCGACTTCTATGACTTTTGAGCCGCTGGACTCTTCCGAGTCTTCAGAATGTGGTTTTCTCTGCGTCGACATAATGGTAGGGAAGAAGGGAAATGATGAGCGTTCAATGACATCATCTTGAATCGCGGTCACGTGTCACGTATCAGGTTCAATCTAGGTCGTGTTCATGGAGAAATATCGTCGTGAATGGAAAATCATACAGGGTTAGTTCAAGTTCTCGAAAAGAGCGTAGTTAAGTCCTGTCGAAACCGAGCTAGTGTACAATTGCAAGTTCTCAGTGTCCAAAAGTACTTGACCCTATATTTTTTCAGGTCGGTTAAAACTGAGCATGTTGTCACTTTGACGAAAATTCGTCGGCTGGTTTGTGAAAGCTCGTTACTCTTCGGACAATTCTCCAAGAAATTCGTGTCGCATTTGAAGAGCAGATGAGAATTATACTGTGCTAATTGTAGATGACAGTAATATTTCAATGGGCGCTTTAAGCGCGCGCGGTGATTTTAAACCCGTGTAATCGTGGCCGCGACGCCATCGGTGGTCCCACTATCGTTTCCGCCTGTTCTCCGAGCGTGAGGATCTCTGTAACCCTCACCCACCCCATGCCTAGGCCTATTACTGCACCGCTCGAAACACGCTAACAAATGTTAATAACAGTGAGCGGTTGACACGGCATTATTCATACCTGTTAGCAACACTTTTGTTACTAACTGTTATTAACGTGTAAATAATGGTTATTAACACTGTGAATTACTTCAGGGGTGCGAATAATTCCCATTCCCAAAACGCGCAACGACGTGGACCTCCTCCCTTGCGGCTGGGGTGGTCCAGCGTACTTGCTGTGGTGTGTCGATAGAGGATTTCATAGCGACGGGATCAAGTCCAACAGGATTGTGTAATATGTCCGTATCAACGACGAATGGGCATCCGAGTTCATCCAACTGTTATCAACCGGGCAGCGGCAGCACCCTGAGGGTGGGTGGGACTTGAAGTGCCTTGAATATCCTCTGAATTGCCCGAGCTCGAGAGTTGTTCACAGGTGTTCATACCTGTGTTTTGGTCGACTTACAAGGATGCGCTAAGGATGCGCCGCGGTAGTAACTGATTTTCCGCGTCCAATGCCGACTCGGCTCGATGACAAACCAAGTGCAAACATGTGCCGCTTACTTCTCTACCACCAACGCCGCCGCCGCTTGATGGTGACCAGTCTCGTTTTTCTCCCTTTCGACCGGCGCCTCTTCCGATTCTTCTGCCTCGGTATCCTTTATAGACTCCAAGTTGGCCCCGGCGCTTTCAAGGGCCGGAATAACTAATGGAACCGATTTCCGCAAGATTTCCGGGGTGTCGTGATTCTAGGCCACACGCTTGCCACACCCACGTACTACAACAATACCCAAGAGTATTTCCCCAACTACATATCTCCCGGATGGCTTACACATTTACCGCGGTCCATGAACCCTATCGACGCAGGATCCGCGATACCGTTCCGGGAGTTTTGTCCTGGGTTATCCTGGACATGCCGCGCCGGCGCTGGGTGAATTCCGTTCATCTTCCGGGCCAAACGCCGAACGAGGACGTAAAGTCGGCTATCTCCCGTTGGCTAACAACCAGAAGGCCGTCTCATTCTGCGCTGGTCATCCGCCTCCCTCAATTCGTTAATGACTTACATACTGAAGCCATATGCCTTCTTTGGATACGGCGCTTCATTTCATCCTTTCGCTCTCCGGGCTGCGGACTTGGTCAATTCGCCGAGGAACCGATGCGTAAAGGGATGTAAGAACGACTGCTATTTCCAAAGCAGCTCTGGACCCCGGTACTGCGCAGAAGCCCGGCGTACTCGTGCCCGCCTTACTCTCGTCTCGACCGACGAATAGAAGGAGCCCGTTTTCGGTCAGCCGAAATCGATAGACATGGTATTACACAGAGGAATGAATTTTGAAGCGAAGAGAACAAGAGTGGACGCTACAGCTTGAAATCGAGCACGCTAAACATGGCGCGCTCGAACGGAAACTCCCCTCCCCACTCCTCCACATCTCGCCGACTTGCCTCCAGGGCCGCCGCCAACTCTTTCAGCGCGGCACTCCCCGCTGCGTAGTCCACTGCTGCCCCTCCCTGCATCTCCTCTTTGCAGCTCTACGGGAAGGAGAATCAATTCGCTTGAACTATCGCGTAGCGCAACCTGAGGCTTACCTGCAATCCCTGCGCGATGTCCGCATCGGCCATGACCAGCGCATACGCGATCTGGCCTTCGGGCAGCCAGCGGTGCCCAATCGTGGACCGCACCACCGCCGCCAGGGGCTGAAGGCTCGCGAAACCGAGCCCGCTCCCGTACAGCATTCGTGCGCGGGCGAGGCTCGCGAGAAGCTGCGGTGCCGGCGCGTCGGGTCCCGCCTCGGAGAACAACGGCTGCTTGAGCTCGGCTACGGCACCGCCTCCGCTGCGGTGGTGCAGGCGCGTGCGTGTCGACGCGAGGAAAGCGGCAACAAGCCCAGGGGGTTTTTGATGAAAGCATGTTGCGCAGGATTGCGCGCAGGCTGTTCCAAGGCAAGGCATGAGATGTGCAATTACACGGTGCACGAGCGACACTCTCACTCCTCTGGACTGGCGTTCACCAAGACTACGTCTGCCATCATGTTTCTGGGGGATTGTCGTCAGAGCGTGCTAAGGCGTGCGCCGCATGGTACGCACACATGGCCGATGCCTTGCTGGATCATTGAGTTGTCGGCGCAGATCATTCTTTCTTGTTTTTAGTGGGTGTGGGAGGGGCTCGAGGGGGAAGTTTCTCAGCTGGGAAGACAGGCCATCGTGGGGCAAGTTATAGCTTAATTACCCTGTGACCCCGCCGGCTGACTGGACAGAGTTTCAGCCTGTTTCAGCCCTTTCGAGGCGATTCGGAGAATCGGGGACTATACGACATCCGCAAGGAGAAGTCGGGGATTTTCGTGTTGCCGGGGCAGACGGATTAATTGTGTGGCAGGTCCACAGTAACTCGGAGCTGTCACGAAACAAAAGGGTTTGCGGTATGGTAGGCGCTTGATTGCCATGTCGTACCCCGAGTTCTCTGAGGTCGACGAACAGATAGCCTTCGATGTTGCGGCGGCGACCGGCTGCTGCGGGCATGACTGAACGCCCGACGCATAGTATTCCGACAGGTCGGGGATTGGCGCCGAGCATACGTAGTACTTGAATTTCTCAGCAGCACTGTTCTGAACCCGTTCTCGGGGATCGTGGGGAGGTGGTTTCAATGGCTTCATGCTCAGGTGCCTGGTAACCCCTAGTGAGTATGATATCCGCTTATCCGGCGGTGACCGCCGCGCGGTTTTATCTGTCCTTAACATCTATGCTGTGGCGTCGCCACACTCTCAAGGTAGTGGTCAATCAAGCCCGGCATTTATTCTACGAGCGCGGTCTTATTCTTATTCTCAATTCGAGCGCAAGTGTCGCTACTCTCAAGCGCCGTGCACTTCCCTTTGGCACTTGGAATGAAATAGAAAGACACGATGAACGCATGCTCGAAACGTTGATATAGATCTAGATATGACAGTCTGAGCGACACGTCGACTTAAAGCGGGCTTGAGATGTAAATGTCGATCCAACACTTCTACACGCCCGTCGATGCAGGCTCCGAAGGTACTGCGATGGTTCTCCCGCAGTTCTTGATGTCAGAAGTCATTTTAAGCGCTCGCGCTTGTGGGATTCAGGACGATGATTGACAAGATTGACAGATAGTAAAGGCTCCGAAGCACTACCTAAATCTTAGTCAATCCTAGTGGAGATGGAGACATCAACACGGCAAATAGATGTGTTGAATCCCGTCAAGAGGCAGATCTCCAAAAGATCACCGAACTGTTCTGACAGCCTTTCGATCTTTTGATGTTCAACTTGGATATATCACTCTCGTAAAGTACTTCTCAGGCGGACTACAGCTAGTCCTTGAACAGTACTTACTTGAGAAAGACTGTCCATAAAATGGTTATTCTTCTCAGCAAGAAGAGAGAGAGATATTGGAGTTCTCTCTAGTTCTAACGTTCCAACCAAGGAGTGTTTTGACATTATACTGGGTGTGAGATGGTGCGCTTCTGGAAGCCATTGCCGTCTCGTCTTTGCGGGCTTTAGCTGCCCCTGGTACCTGATCATGTCCCTCTCATGCTTACTTGTAGGATAAATTCAGAGACAGAAAAGCCCAAGCTCAATTATTTGACGATCAGATGGATATGTAACTCCGTATTCAATCCGCAATGAATTAAAAATGACAGTTTGCGGGTCTACTTCCCCTCCGTGTTTGACGTGCAAACACCGTGTGGGTGTTTTACCAAATCGAACTCGACGCGGGACTGGGAGCTTTTCAAACAATTCGCCGGTGAGAGGAATACCTTGCCGGTTCTTGAATTCGTCGTCAAGGATTCCTCCGCCGACACAGCGCGAATACGAAACAATGGAGGTCGCCATTGGGATTTAGGTCAAAGAGAAAATATTTTGTAGCAAGTGGCAGGCAAGGGAGGCACATGAGAAAAATCGAAGTTACACAGTGGACGAAGCACGGAGGTAGCCTATACATAGTGGTGGCACTTGGTCAACGATATTCCGCCCCAACATCTCCGATCGTCTCGATGAGATGCCGCCCTGCGCTCCTTGCTAACACCTCTTCAATCTCTGTGTGGTCTGTTGCGGTTAATACCAAGCTGTAGACTTTGAGGTTGTCCGCGGGATACTCGGTGCATCCGAGGCGCGCGCCTGATGATAGATTAGCTCGTTGCGAGGAGTCGTGTAGCAGTCAAACAGAGATATGTGGAAGAAAGGGTATGGGGTGGAAGGAAGAGGGCAAGAAGGAACAGGGCGGAAAGAGGGAATGCAGTAGCAAGGAGAGCACGATAAACTAAAAGCTACTCACCGACGATCACTGCGCCGACCGCTGGATGATCCTAGGACCCAACGAGTGGCAACATTGGAGACACTCGCGCCGCTGTGACGTTGACCAATGCCACGCAGGACGACCAGGAGTTCTTGAAACAGCGCCCAGGAGCCCCACGCTTTCAGGATGAGGTCAAGGTACTGAGTTGTTCAGGCCGGAAGAGAAGATCGATGTGATAAATTGACGTTTAACCGTCAGTGCACGGTGGGCAAATTAAACAGGGGTGCATGCCTTGCGTTGCGATGGATTGAGTGAGCCAGAGTATGGATCCGGCTCGACCGCACCGATCCACTTGTCCGCGAGGAAACCGCCACACTGAAACAATACGTCAGCTGTATAAACAGAGGCTCCGGAGAAGGCCGCAAACGAGTGTTCCATAAGTCAGCAACTTCAAGCCGTGCTTGGCGCACACGTCGGCCATCGCATACAGAGCTCGCGTATCCACCACCGAGAACTGGGCGTGGGCATATTAGTGCCGATATTAGTTTCAGCATTGCGGCAGCGTAACTGCGACGAGTAATACGCACGGGAATCTGATTCGAGACAACTGTGCCGGGGAACCGAGCACAGATCTCGTCGGTGTGGAGAGCGTCGAAGTTGCAGAGGCCAATGGCGGCAATGAGGCCCTCTGTCTTCAAGTCTGACAGTATTTCGATGGCCCTGATGTAGTCCAGATTTGCGTAGTCCTGCCAATGAAACTGGAATTGTCCGTCAGCCAAGGAGTGCAGATAGCAGTTGAATAAAAGAGGCAAACTTGCCTGAAGCAGGTCGACTTTTTCGGTACGCATTCTTTCCATCCGCTCGCGCACTACGGCCTCGACGGTGTCTCTGGAAATCTCGACGGGTTTAAAAACACAGTACTTGGTTGCTCCTAGGATTGAGCTTGGAGATTCTAGCGATGCACGGAATTGACCCTAGGGCGCCCTCAGTGTTGACGCCAAGAAGGGGGAGTGGACATACAAAGATGAGCTCTGCGCTCCCGTAGTGGTCAGCTGAAGCAAAGCAAAATGAGTACAATGGGAAAATGTGTGGCGCATCACCTAGAACGCACCCTACAGCCCCGTGTGGGATTGGCCTCGGTAAGCAGGCATGTCCCCGAGGTGGTCAGGTACGCACCATGTCTAGGAATTATTCAGTGCCATACTCTTGGAGCAGCAATCGAAATAGACCAACCGAACGCCATATACCCGCTCTCGACGTAGCGACCCATTGCTAGGCGTATCTTCGAAACGGGTGCGGTTCCCCATGCATTGCTCGAGAGCTGCCAAAGCCCGGTCCACAGGCGTGGTACGGTGAACTCGCCGAGTTTGAAGGTTTCGTGGGCGTCGTGGTGGGCGTCGGTGGTCATGGTGGATTATCGATAGAAGCGAGTGTGACGTCGGTCACCGCTGGCAGACGGTTTTATTCCAAATTAGAAGAAAATAATCGGGTCCGATTTCCCCAAATCCAGACGAATCAGACCGGACTTGATGATCGAGCCCAGGGGCGCACAACCGGAGACTACGAAATAAACCGGCTTCCCCTTGCAGGTAAACGGTCTATCGTTTTCGATTGTGCGTCCAATTTGACATGAGAAAAATCGCGAAGAAAGGCCGAGCCCGTCTCCTGCCGCGAACGATTCTGTGAGCGGCCACGACGCCTTACGCCTCTGAATCCTCGCCCTGTCTCGTCGTGCCGTGTCCGGGTGGATCTATGTGCGGGTGGCAGAGTTTTTGTGCAAATGCTAAAAAAAGGATTGAGACAGGCAGAGAATGTCGTTTAGTAACGCTGTGGAATACGTTACTCGGGGTAGGTAAGTTCGGTATTTTCGTACAAGTCAGCGAAGTTACGGACCTCGGCGATGAGGTGATGAGCCTGAATACCATACCTCCCGTCAGGAAATCCAAGGATGCGGCTAGTCAGGAATTGTGAGTGAGCGTTCAGCATCGCACTCGCTCTATATTACGAGGTTGGAGCCACACCTTGACGACTCATGCACGTACCTCTGACGGCACAGGATGCGGTCTCGTTGCTGGTGCCCCAGGAATTCGCCGTATGTGGGTATATTTTGTTCCCTGGGCCTATTAGATGTCTCAGCGAAGGTACCCAGCAGTTCGCGTCGCCCACCTCGACAACAAGAGCGGGACCCTTTTTTTTCGTATTCCTTTTCACATTTACTCGATGGTGATGCGCAGCCGGTGTTCTACTGAGTGACCTGATGAATCCCATACGTTTAATTATTACACATGCTGCCGCTGATTCACATGGATTGTTGCTCCGACAAGCGCTTGTATATCAGAAGTCGCAAGGAGCGAAGGTACCTCATGAGGCTCATGTGGCGAGCTTGCTTCTGTATTTATTTCTGCAGCCGAAGCGACAGAATTGGGGTGCATCGGGAGTTACCGCAGATAATTCAGAAGGCATGGGAAGTCTGCTGGACGTCGTGGTATAGCAGGCGTTATTAAACAATATGTACCACTCAACTGGCTCAAGCAGTCGCCTATCCAGGCGGCGAACGACTTGTACAGTCACGATAGGGTCAAGCAGTACCTATTAGAGAACCGCTAGCGTGAGGAGCTCCAGTTAGAACGAGACAGAGTACTTACCTGAGCTCGCCAACGGTTATAATCCAAGTCGCCGAGTTAGATTTCGAATCCGCAGCTAGAGCAACAACCAGATCCCGGATCCGCCTGATCCAACGGCGGGTATTTCGCGCCGTTATCGATCTGCGAGCGTCCGGAGAGGTAGGAGGATGCGTATCTCGCGTTCGCGTTAGTTCAGTTCGGGGCGATTAGTGGTGGTGCATACTCGATCCAGAGGCGCCGCCACAGGCACGGCCTCGCGATCCAGGAAGGCCGGCGCTGTTTGTAAGCTGCTTTCGCATGGCCAAAGATTGAACTGCCAAGTGCGATGAGGGCCCACCGGATTTTTCCGACTCTCCAAGACAGGTCGCATGACAAGTTCGATTGAACTAAGTTCTGGACGACGAAATCAGAAAAATATCATGATTGATATGAGTCGCCTTTCTTGAAAAGTGGTGGCTTTGGCAACCCTGAGGTTCGGAACAGAAAGCAGCATCGCGATTGGGGATGAACACATAGTACTAGTCGGATTTGGCCAAGACAGATGGAGACACAGAAGCAATGAGATGGCGCCGGATCATGAGACCAAGAAAGCTTAGGGCGAGCTCAGAAAGAGCTTGTGAATCATGAAAAGTGTGAAGCCAGAAATCGGACGGAACCGACAAGAAAGACAGCCACAACTTGGGATGCCGACGTGATGGGCCGGCCAATGGATTGAAGTGCAGCACAAATTGCAATGGAGTCTTTGAAGGTGCGGCAGAGGCCTAGGGAGTGGGTGCCAGTATTTCGTTAACGCCAGGGATTGGAATATGGTCTTTAAGAACGTCGGTAGAGTGAAACCGCCCGAAAAGCCTTATGACTCGGGCCCGGGGGAAGAGAAAAGAAAAGGCACGTGGGGTTGATCAGATTGATTCCCCGGAACCGTCGGATTTGCGCGGCCGAACACGCCCGTGCACAGAGCATCGAGACAGATTCCATTCCCTCCATGAACAGCTTGGGTCGTTCAGCTCGAAGACAATGGAAAGACTGAATAGGTATCTTCAATCTTCAATGTCTATTGATCGTTCAAAATTTTTTATGACATGTAAAATATCTAACTAGCGACCATGTTGAACCACTGCGACCCGCGCACCATCCGAAACGTGGTGAGTGGTGCTAATTAAGTCACGAAATTTCCAACAGCAATTCGTTCGGAAATCGTTCCATCCCCGGTCATCACTCGGGGGGGTGGGAATTGTCTGAATTAGCTCACGTTCCACGCGTTATTATTACCTTGTCTAAAAAAAACCCGCAAAACTTTGGTTCGATTCAAGTTCCATTAATTCCATTCCCGCTGGTATGTAGGCCCCAGGATTCGTTCGGGAGGTATCGGCCGTCCGTAGCGGACATCAGATACGCGAGCTACGCGAGATACGCGAGATGGCGCACGCATCACGTGAAGGGCAAAAAAAATTTGGCCAGACCACCTCCTCCTCTCCTCCGCTCACCACATCCTCCGGATCTTCAGAAATGGTTGCCCTCGTCCAGCGTCCTGCTCCCGGATTTAAGGCCCCCACCGTTGTCGATGGCACCTTTGAGGACATCTCTTTGTCGGACTATCTAGGGAAATGGTCAGCCACAGCCAAATTAGCGTCCATCTGAAGCCGTTCTGACACGAATACGCTTTATAGGGTCGTTCTGCTCTTTTATCCCATGTTATTTGCATCAATAAATCGAATTTTGGCAGTAACTGATGAACGAGTGGCACAGGGACTTCACCTTTGTCTGCCCGACGGTACCTCGCGCTCTCCTTCGGGTCGAGCGTTTTCCTGATCATAGCCGTGTAGGAAATCCTGGCATTCAATGACGCGCTGCCTACTTTGAAAGACATCAACACAGTCGTCCTCGGTGCGCGTCGTATTCCGGGCTTTGATCTGCCACTCATCAAACTCCAAGGCATCTCTACGGACTCGCAATTCTCGCACC
The DNA here is from genome assembly GCA_029378375.1 of Mycena olivaceomarginata. NCBI lineage: Eukaryota > Fungi > Basidiomycota > Agaricomycetes > Agaricales > Mycenaceae > Mycena > Mycena olivaceomarginata. The sequence goes on along the minus strand of JARKIC010000483.1, from coordinate 127,116 downwards.
TCGCGTGGTCGACCCAGCCTCGCAAGCAGGGCGGTCTTGGCCCTAATTTGACGCTCCCGCTTGTCGCGGACAAGAACATGCAGATTTCGCGCGACTACGGCGTCCTGCTTGAGGACGAGGGTATTGCGCTCCGCGGACTCTTCATCATCGACCCCAAGGGTATCCTCCGGTGCGTTGCACCCATTTTTCTTTTAAAACAAGAAGTGCCAACCGTGCGACCCCCGCAGCCAGATCACGGTGAACGACCTCCCCGTCGGTCGCTCCGTCGAGGAGACCACCCGGCTCATCAAGGCCTTCCAGTTCACGGTGCGTGTACTCTACCTTGTCTCGCCATCTCCTTCCCTCCGCTTGCGCTATTCGTCGTGTTCCGCTTCTGTGACCCAATTTCTCTCTCATATTTTCCTTCTGCCCCGTTCCCCGTATTATCGACTGACCAAATCCGCACATAGGACCAATACGGCGAGGTCTGCCCCGCGAACTGGACCGAGGGTGCCAAGACCATCAAGGCCGACCCCAAGGCCTCCCTCGAGTACTTTGCCAACCCCGACAGGGAGGTCACCAACGGTAACGGCGTGCCCTCCAAGCGCGCGCGCGTCGAGTAAATCAGATCCGCGACACTGCAAATGAACACCGAACAAGAATAGAAGGCGACTTTAGATTGAATATAGTATATAGTACTTGCGCTTCACACCTACATACTTACATCTCTTGCTTTACTCTAGATTGTCGAGAGGGACCGGCTAACTAGATCCGTGTCCAGGCAATGCTTAACCTACAATACAATGAGTTTTTTCTTGGTTCAAAGTTTCCGCGGTTTGCTTTTCCAATGTCCGACGCCCACACTAGGGGTCCCAGCGTTCTTGGAATTTGGGGCTGGAGGTTGATAAGGTAACGCGTTCATTTTGCTGACGACTGGTTTCACACATCTCGATACAAAATTGGTCTGAACTCCTCTTCCAAAAGGTGAATTCCTCGTAAACCCACAAACGCTGAGCTCAGGCGTTCAATAACGTGCAAATGGAGTTTTTCTGTGACTTGCTTATTGTCAGTCTTCAAATGAAATCGGCGTGCGATGTCAGGCCTGCAGAATGTTCGGCTCATGCAACTCACACCGTCGTAGTGGTCTAAACAAACAGCAAAGGATAATCGAATCAAATGAGGATTGCAAGATGGCGGACGCGAATGCAGAGGTTTCATCCGCGATTCCCCGTTCCCCTCGGTTCCGAAATGCATCGCGGTAGATTGCGAAGGGCTGGGGCGCGATCGCCAACGACGGGCGAGGGAGAATACTTCGTCCCTGTGAAAACAACATTGCGATGGGTATGTCGTACTATCATTTAAGATCAGCTTCTGTTCAAGAAGGTTCAAGCAGACGCGAGGAACTACTGACCTAGACGCTGGAGCTCTTCGGAGCGATAGCGCTGCCAAATCCGAACTGCGAAACCAGCATAAATTATCAAAAGACGGCAGCGCCGCCCGGTATGCCGACTCCGGCCGTAAAGCGTCCGCGATGCAGAGATCCTCAATGTAGCACCCCTTGAGACCTGGAACCATCATTTATGCCCATGACCCTCAAGTTGTGCATAACTAAAGTTGATCTTGTGGTCGGCTGGTCTCCCTTCCAAACGAGCTCTGATTTGTTCTTCCGGTCTCCTCGGCAGTAATCGAGGTATATAACAAGTGCGTTGTCTTCGAGCGCGTGTAATCCTCATGTTTACTGAGGCTGTCCTCATAAGAGCCCAACATTCTCTGAACTGAGACTCAGAGGTGGAACGCCACATTTATCTGTCGGCGAACGATGAATGACATTCTTCCTTGGTTCCTTCATTCTACTCAAAATGATGCGGTATTCTCGCGGTTGCTACTCCCGGTCCTCCGCGTTAAGCAGAAATTGGGATCCCCTCAAGTTCAAAATATGGTATCCAGCTTGCGATGAATCTTCGCTTTTAGACCTAGCTTTTCGGCCGGGTTAACGATGCGGAAGTTACTCAGGTGGATCCCGCCACTGATTATCACAACTCGATCATTCTCGGTGGCCCCAAGAAGAGCGGAGAATGACGATAATGAAACCGACCTTCCCAAGTCATTGATATGTTCAAGTTTCCCGCGGAGCTCCGCTGAGGCTTTACGGTCTTCTTTGGCAGCAATATATCTATTCTAATCCGGCGCCGAGGATTCTATGGCCTCCATTGAGGCGGGATCTCTGCACAATGCGAGTCACATTCCATGTCGAGAATTCAATGAATCCCAGGATTGTCACAACCGTAACCACTGATTGCAACGTTCTTCCGTACTGTACTATTTCGACCGAGTGTTCATGTAACGTGTAACACAGCCCTCTGAAGTGAACACTTTAGCTACCTGTAACAGTAACACCAGGCAAATGAACACTGAATTTTTTGAAGCCCCAAACGGGCCCAAAAGACCTCTAGTACATGCAAATTTTTCAAAAAATGCTACTGAAAATGCTTACTAGTGCTCCTCCCAAAAGGGCCCTGGTAACACGAGGTCCTGATTTTCTTCCACTGGCCACGACCAAGAGGTGCGGGCGGTGGAGCTTCGCCTTTGGCATCATCGGATTTCTCGGCATCCCCTGCGCAAACCAGGCCGCCATCGTCGCCTACAGCAAAATTGGTACAAATAACACTGAGTGGAAAAAACGGCCATTGCAGGTAGAACCCTGCAGAACCTCGCCTCGCCGGTGGAAACATTGATTGGCAGGCGACTCTACCCGAGATTCTACAGGTAATCTACACCCCAGCAGATTGAACCTTCTGGGAATAAGCGACTAGAGAACGAGCGATATCTTTTTAAAAATAGCTATACTGCTTCGGGGTCAAAGCGAATTTTTTTGGTCATCCCCATCACCTTCTTGCACTCCTTGGAGATTGTTTTTCGGCGATTGAAAGAAATGAACAGTTTAGCCAACCGTAACAGCCCGAGACGCGATCTGAACACTTGGGAAAGTGAACACTTGAGGTAACATGTAACATGGGCCGAACACTCGGTCGAAATAGTACAGTAGTGTCAACGATCACTCCCACTTCATCGTCACAAGATCAACTCGTACTGACCTCCATAAATAATCGAATGCATCTCTCAGTCCTCGCCCAACCGCACTCGTCTTCGGGGCCCCTTACTATGTCTCCACCCTGGACAAACTTAGCTGGCCTCGCCGTCGGCGGTCCTCTTTATGGGATCTACCTCATGCTGTACATTTTATCGACCTTCCTTCTTGTCAAACGTTCGACTGGCGCGCCCTCGGCTCCACTGTATCGTTCCGCCATTTTTGTTTCTGGACTGGTCCTCTTTATAGCTGTTACGGGGGTGCGTAGGACATTGTTTGGGATGCTCGGTTCCACTGATACGGTTCAATAGAATTGGATCCTTACTGTGGTCCGGCCATTCATAGGCTTCGTTGTTTTTTCTCGATGGAACAGCGGCTCCGGCATTTTTCGATGACAACAGTCAGATCACAACCACGATCCAAAATGGTTTCGTCGTTGTAGCCATTCTGGTTAGCGATGGTATAATTGTGGGTTCTCTAGCACTACTGTGGCTTGGGAAGTCTGAAGAGGAGAAAGATATATCGTCTCTGGATCGTTTGGTCTCGTAGCAAGATTGTGATCATATTGCCGATACTGACCCTGTTGGGCCTTGCAAGTGAGTGCTTCAGAAATCCGATGAATCAGATTTTTCAACTACCATTCCGAGTCGCTTTTATACTAACTTTGCAAAATGACCATACACATCGATGACATTGCCGAGGATAAGGGCCTTACACCTGGACTGATCTTCACGCTCACGTATGTGCTCTGTTCTGCTTTCAAGATGCGCGGACTTATTATCATTTACCAGTACAAACATCTACTCCACCGGTAAGCGAATTCCCGGGTTTTAGTGTGTCAACATAGTTTCAAATTCTAACTGCTACAGGATTCATTTCTTGGAAATCCGGCAGATCACCAAGACCTCGTCCCCAGTCGGTGGATCTAATCTTCGGGTGAATGGCTTTGAGCATTATTTATGAACGCTCGCTGATAATTCTCCATCCGTAGGATTTCCTTTCTATCATCATCGAGAGCGCCCTAATATACACGTTCGTTTCGTCCTGCTGTCTTAACGTGGCTCTTATTTACCCCCTCTACTCAGCATATGGACAATCTTCTACATCATAGTTCACCAGATCAACTCCAATCTGCAGTTCGTGGCCGTTATCCTGCTACCCGCGGTCGCCGGCATCTCCAACGCGCTCATTCAAGCGCGTATTGGAATGGGCAAGACGATCGAGACACAGCACCCGTTGACTGGACATGCACAGTCATTCTCGTATTCAAATTCCAATTCAGCGGGTGCCGCCTTGCGAATGACCGCGCACCATGGGGACGACCCCCTCGCGAGCCGGAGCGACCTCACAGAGATGAAGCCGATGGCGATATAGCTTGGGTGATTCAATGTTCAGGATATATATCAAGGAGGTACGAGTAAGACGATATATAGCAACTGTCAGAGACTAGGGATTTTCTTCCTCGGTATTTATTCGAATTCGAAAGTGTACTGTAGTTTACGTGGCCTAGCGCCTTCCTCTGTCTGTCCGTTGAATCTAGCATCACTGTCATGCCTTAAAGAACATTTTTTTCGGCCCATGGATTGGGGGGCAGCGTAATAATGGATTATGAGTGAATTGAGGGCGGCCGTGCGGGAAATCGCTGGGGGCCGAATGTTAGGGTGCGCAGGATGGGCATATCTCCGTGGATGAGATGCATGTGCTCGAAGGGCAGGCGCACATCGAGATGTTCCCAGCGCTGGCAATGGGCTATGACAGCACGGAAACTGGGGGACGAGCCTGTGTGTGATATTCCGCGCGTGTGTCAGGCTGAGAGAGAGACGACAGTCCTTGGAACACTTCGGCCATGTCTTGAGAAGTTCAAGCTGCGCAGCGAGTTGCTTGTCGGAGGCCCTCGCTTGAGTTCCATTTTTGAATCGCTCTCCACAGCTTGAGGCGTTCACAGCGCAAACCGTCCGCCATTGTCGACAGATCTGACATAAGAGAAGCGGGGAGAAGATACCGTGAAATGGAGAGTAATCAGGATAGCTGGGCCGAAAAACTGATGAAGATTTCCGCCAGAATTTCGGGAGGCAGTGAGAACCGGATACGTTATGTGAGCCAATGAGTCACCCAAGTCGGACAGTGTTCCAGAAGTCCAAGTGGGGTGGGCTCGAGGTGTGTCCTCATCTGGCGGTGGCTCAGCGAGGCAGATCATAATGGAGTTTTTGACGCACAGAACGTGAACAAAGACCACCGTATTCAGTGCTCCGGAAGCGTGGAGTGTTTCCGCACAAGCACAATATTGGTGCGGTCAGCGCCAGAACGACGGTCCCATCGCCAGTCGCGACGAGCCCGGACCCCGACGACCCCGACGAGGCAACCCTCAAAGACCTCCAGAATGTAGATGGAGACCCGGGAACCGCTATCAAAGCGTTGACTTGGCCGCTATCGACTGCCCATGGCAAACCAGATTCAAGCTTGTCGTGGTTTGAGAAGAGGAGATGAGTGCTGCAGTGGCGATCACCGGTCCGAACGCGGAAAGGGCCGCAGCTCTTGAAGTAGACGCTTACAACAGTCTCGCAGCGCAAGACCATGTTAACCGATGTTCGAACTACGTAAGCGCAGCATATGTTTTAACTATAAACGAGGAAATATCCAAACTCACTGAAAGCCTTCGAGCCCACTACAGCATCCCAACCATAACAGACCTCCCCAGTACCATGTCTTCATCTGCTCTCTCCTTCGTTCCTCCTTCACGGCGCCATCCCGCGCCTCCACCCCTTCTTCGCCCAAAGACTACGCAGTCGCATTTGCGACTCTCCAACCGGCCTACGGTCTCAGGGCCAGGCACCGAGGGTCAGAATCTCTTCGAAGAAGAGCCCCGCAAAGACCGCTAAATCGTCCGCGTCTGCGGCGCATTCGACCCACTCCTCCCGCAGCGGGAAGAGCTACGAATCCGCATTTGGCACTTTGTCTTCGCAGTTCGGATTTGGCAGCGCTATCGCTCCGAAGAGCTCCAGCGTCTAGGTCAATAGTTCCTCGCGCCTGCAGCTTGAACATTCTGGAACGGAAGCTGATCTTAAATGATAGTACGACATACCCATCGCAATGTTGTTTTCAAAGGACGAAATATTCTCCCTCGTCCGCCGTTGGCGATTGCGCCCGGCCTTTGCAAACTACCGCGCTGCATTTCGGAACCGAGGGGAACAGAGAATCGCGGATGAAACCTCTACATTCGCGTCCGCCACCTTGCAATCCTGATTTGATTCGATCATCCTTTGCTGTACGACTGGTTGTGAGTCGCATGAACCGAACATTCTGCGGGCCTGACATCGCACGCCGATTTTATTTTGAAGACTGACAATAAGCAAGTCACAGAAAAACTCCACAACACACTTGCTATACCTCGATTGCTGCCGAGGAGACCGGAAGAACAAATCAGAGCTCGTTTGGAAGGGAGACCAGCCGACCACAAGATCAACTTTAGTTATGCACAACTTGAGGGCCATGGGCATAAATGATGATTCCGGGTCTCCCGGGGTGCTGCAGCCGTCTTTTGATAAATTTCACTGCCGTATCTTATGTCGTTGGGATACTTTGAATAAATTTGGTGAAGCGCAAACGCGCCGAGAAGGAACACCCCAGGCTACCGTTCCTCAATGGCAACAAATTACAGGATGAAGAGGAAGCCAAGGGAAGAGAGCCTAAAATTACTTGTTGATGGTAAACCGCAAACGCCCACTAGGTCGTTTATAGTACAAGGGCTGACCTTCCTAACATGGCCGCCTGGCGAAATGGCATCGCGTCTGACTACGATTGAACATTTGGGATGACCATGAGGTCACGTGATCTAAATCAGGAGATTGCAGGTTCGACCCCTGCGGTGGTCATTGTTTTCATCCATTTTCATGCTCATTCTTTTTACCTTTTTACCCGTTTGGTTCTTCCGCAAGCTACTACTATTTTTATCAGGATCCTGGCCACCTAAGCATTCGTGCTTGATTCATACTCCCTGCGGTGCACCTGCCCAAGCCCTATTATCTCAGATTGAAGGCAGGCATCCTACGAAGAGTTCAAGTCCACTTCGACCAAATTATCTGAAGATTTGATGTTGCAGTGAATATCTTTCGGTGACAAGTTCAACATGACCAAATACCGACTAGATGGCCACCCCGCAAAATAATCGGCGGAAGCACAGAGTGGGGACCACATGTATCAGAAATCATATAGAGAGCACAGAGGTACAATTCTAGGTTACGAAATCCTACATACAAGCGATTTCTGACGTCAAATATCTACTTCTGACGAAAGGTGGACCCCAAAAAATTGTGGTCCATAACAGACTGAGCCTGTAACACGGGGAAAAGTCTGTATTGTCCATGCGAGGCGGAGAGTTTAATTGGAAGTGTTAGAACGTACTTGAACACCAAACTCCACCTCAAGGTTGTGACAGCTCCTCCAAAAATTCTGACTGTCAGCAACATCGAGAATGGGTGATTTGCGCTAAACAGCGGTGGCACTAAGGGGTTTGAATAGAGAAAATCTTGGAATACATCTAGGAGAGTTCTATCAAGGAGGAAGAAGTTGCATGCCAATTTCTGGACTGGTAGCACAATGGTGTCATCCAATATGAGGGTGGCCAGCAAGTGCGACTCAAAAATGTGACGCCGTCCGCTTGAGTGCGCCAAGAGGAGAAAATCGACATGTCGGTGTCAAATGACATGGTAGATCACTGCCAGCAGCTAAAGAAGCAAGACGTGCCAAGGGACTTGAAAAACGACGAAGAACCGGTGGAGAAACGCTCAAGACAAGTCAGCGAGGCGGTGTAAACGTAAGGAATTGATGTTCCCACCCCTCGGTCCGAAGTCGGACATGTCATAACTTACGATCAATCCATCATTTTGGCTTCAAATTTGGTCCACACTCGCGTTACAGGTTGTATTCCATCCTCCATCTATGGCCTGTAGCAATTGTTAAACCTGAACTCTCTAGGTCCGAAGCGGCCAGCTAGGTAGTGTGTAGGTGATAAAAGATAGTACGCCGCGCCCCGCTTTTTTTATTTATTTTAAGTCCCACGCTGAGGAATGTTCAGATTACCACAGCCCATCTCATCTGACTCATAGCGTAACTTCAACTTGCTGAAGTCATATCTCCCACCCCTAAAGCAGACAGACGTCTTCACCTAATGTGGAGCGAGTGACCTAACAAGAATATCCCTTTCATAATGAACCAGCACTAACACCGACTAAACTATGTACATATGGGTATTGTAACGAGGCGTGTTGCCATTTTTGGTATGAAGGTCATAAGTAGGAAGAGTGTCCCTTCGTTCAATCCTTACGAAAAACGTTCTCGGATATCCGCCAGCCCCCACACCGGGAACGTCTCAGGGTCCAAAATCCAGCCTTCGAGCACCCGAGATGCACGGCGGTCCGCAGGACGAAACTCTCGCGCCTTCCACGTCCACTCGCGGAACTGCTCCACGTCCCGCAAGGCCCCGTACCCCATCGCAATCGCGTCGAGATGTTTTCCCGTAGTCGAGCATCTCCAGCCCTTCCGACTCTATCAACGACACCGCACGCAGATGTACGTCGATCAAGGCGTAGTCTTCCATGGTTGGATCAAGGCACCAGTCCTCGAAACGACGGAAGCGATGTCCAGACAGTGTTTAACTCCGAGCGGGCGGCGTCGCTGTTGTATGTCACCGCGGCAGGACGCGCACAAATTTCGCATCGGCAGGAGAAGTTGTACATCTCCTTGAGCTGTGACCGCCGCTCGGCGCGACTGCACGTTGGCGAGATGTACGCGACGGTTACTTCACGCCCGGCTTCGATTGGGCGAAGCGCGACAAGCGACAGCGAGAAGGAAACAGGGTCCCATTGCCATTTCGCATTTGGGCCGCAGCTACGTGTAGTGTATGTCAGTTTCGAAGCTCGATTCGGAACACGTGCAGACGACGTACCTATGGTTGCAACGACTGATATTCGGGAAAATCCCGCGGTGCGTAGGGAGCTCGGGGTGGGGACTGCTGGGAACGTTGAGGGTGATCGCAATGGCGTTGGTGCGGATAATCCCCTCCACTGTGTCGCATTCTGAAGCTGGCTTGCAGTTCGCTAATTCCATAAAACGTTCCACCGTCTCGGCAGATAGCCGATGCAGTAGTGCGGTATAGAAGTCGGATTCTGGATGTGTCTGGAGCGCGATCATGTACGGCGCGACGAGAATGGGACGCTCGACAGCAATAAGACCTCCCACGGGATGTTTCGCGCTGCGAACATGCCCAGCCCGTGCTTGCCCTCGCCCTCGCGAACGACAAAGGTCAAGCCCTTCGGAGGTGGAACAGGAGGAGCAGGAATTAGATCGGGAAGAAGGTCTTTGACACCGACGTCGAGTAGGGCGGCAGTCTCGTCGGAGCCGCCGGCATAGGCGACATTGTGCAAGCAGTACGCACGGTTGCCGATATGGCCAGCAAGATCGAAGTATGGGGAGTCCAGGGTTCTGTTAGCTCGTATGTTTGCATTGATTTGAGAACAGAACGATAGCGGTGGCGGGCGGCAGTGGTCGCGGCGCAGATACGAGGTGGAGGCAGAGACTTGCTTGGGTTCCGCAGAGGAGGAGGCAGTGGCAGAAGGCATGGTAGTGTCTGAACGAGTGTGAGATGTGGTAGTGAGTGTTTTAAAGGAAACACAGTGTTCGCAGCAGGGGCCTTGCCACCCTCATCGAAGCGCTCAAAGAATGATTGTCCACGCATCGAGATTTCAACATGAGGCGACATCGCTTCGTCTGCCGATGCCGGGAATTAAAGAGGCATGATCTACGCCCTTCGTTTACGGACCGTGCTTCCTATGTTGCAGCACCAATAAAAGCACACCCAAAAACGCGTGGTGGCACCGTGTATGGGAAGAATCGCTGAATTCGGCAACCTCGCGGCGGGAGTAGGTAAGCGGAAGCAGATATTAGGATGTATATCAATAAAATTTTCCGCGCCCTAAATGATATACCCACGCGAAGACACCCCAAAGGACGCAGACCGCATTGAGGAGGACGAACCCATTCTAGCTAGTCTTGAGCTGTGTTCAGCCCCTCTCCCTCATTGCTTGATCGCCGGCGACCGTCGATGATAGCCGTAAAACTCAGATGGCCGCGGTGTTCGCGCAACACGGGCGAATATAGAACAGTATACCCGCGAGGCTCTCGACCATGGATCCAGATGCATTCCCGAGGAAACATCACAGTTTATTTTCAATCGCGGGTGATTGTGAGGACGCTCGAGACTAAAAGGAGATGAGTCGGTTCCAAATTCAATCACTTGTGTGTACGAACCGCTCCCGCTGGGGCCCCCAACCGCCCTTTCCAAGGCTCGCCAGATAGCTGCCTCCGCGTCTGAATGAGCCTCACGAATTTGAAACGGCTCATCCTGGTGGCGGAAAAAATAACACCCGCGGCTCGGATCGAAAGCGGTCCAACATCGATATGATACTCGGCGACGCGACCGGCTGGTCGACGCGGAGAGCACAGACGTGCACACGCACGCAGGCCAGAAGAATGGCCTCGACCGCTTCCGATATAAGTACGAGTTCTTCCTCCGCCAACGTCCGCGAGCCGAACGTGAAATCGAGAGAGAGGTGGGTCAGCGCCGGCAGCGAGAACGCCGGCCATGCGGTCCATTCCTCCCAGATATTCGCGACAGTGAGGTGGGTGATGTTACTGAAGAAAGGCGCTCCGAAGTACGGGTCCGGTGATCGCAAGACCCCGTGCCAAGCCGCGAGTTTTTTTGGGCGCAAAGTGAAGAGGAAATGCGATAGCGGGGGAGTAGGACCAGAGCGCGGCGCAGGTAGGAACCACGTCGTGAGGTTTTCAATACCGTCGCAGATTGAAGTTACCCTCACGAGCTGGTCCACGGGCATGTCGAATAGGACGGACATCGATTTGACGTGCGTCGAAAAGAAAGCGCGCGATTTCGTGGCCGATGTCTCGATCGTTCTGAGAAATTTATTGCTGGTGCGCTGTCGATACAGAGACACGGTTTCGTAGAGGACGATGCTAATCCTATAGACGCATTAGAAGGGTACGAAAACGGAAGCCTCCCTCTTGATTACCAGCTTTCGACCAGACGTGACACAAGGACAAGCTTCAGCGCAGTCCTCCGGTCCGCTCTTGCAGCGGTCTCAAAAATCATCCGTAGGATGTCGAGGACGAGAACTACATTCCGAGCGGGCATTCATGAAGAGGACACAAGTGTAGATGTCTCAGTCTGTGTTTTGTCAAAATCTGATTTTGATATCCGCGGAGATATCTGGAGACCAAATGTACGCCATACCGCCCAGTGATCCGCCAGACACCGAGATTGGGAGGTATATATGGATGCGCCAGTTGTGCGATATCGACGCAGGACAGGTAAGCTGATAAGGTTATAGTCGGGAATACCCGCAGAATGTGATCTTTTTTTGAGAGTGTTTGAGCGCGATGTGGATGCGGTCATATCGGCACGATCGGTAATTGAAATTGACCTACCGCGGCGCCGAATATCCCGAGATCGTGCCAGCCCGTGCCTGTGACTTACAGGAGGCCACAACTTGTCACCGTAATACCTGGCAGGTCCCTAAATTTTGAGCGCAATGAGACCTGTTCAGGTGGATTACGGGAATCCCGACATGAGAGAGCGAACGCAAAGTTACACCAGCGCCACGGCCTGATCTTCTCCCGAGGAAGTCGTGGTCCCAAGTGCCCGGAGTTTCAGGAATGTGCTGTTATAATTAGAGTGCCTAAAAGCCACCTCGCAAAGAAATAGTACATACACTGCATCCGCATCCCTGGAAGATATTTGGTGCAACTTGTCTGAGTGTAAAAGAAGTCACTTACGCGCATTTCGACCGCAAACCTCGTAGACCCACAAACGGGAAAGAAAGCCCAGCGCTATATGTTACCGTCAGCTTGACATCTCAAATTCTTGTTCAGCTTGAGAAGATCAACGAACGATGATGACGTCCAAGACGTCGTGCACTGAAGTGACGCATGACAACTTCCGCGGTCTTGAAAAAACGCGGACAACCCTCACCTGTGGCTCCCAGCATTGAACCACCAGAGGGAGTGACCCGAGGACGTTGGAAAAGATTCCTTGTGCCAGTGGGTTCCTCATGTATGATGTCACAGTCTTCCCCGGCGAGGTCCTACAATTAGAGCGAATTGAAGAAAACATACCAGCACGGGGAGAGTACACTGATGTCAGAAGAGATAAGAGCGACCTCAGGAGCCGCGCGCGAGAAGAGAATGACAGACTCCCCGCCGGCCAGTGCCCAGTGAATCGACGCTTCTCCAAGTAGCCAGCCTGTAGTTAGTCTCTTGGGACAAGTTTCCTGCATTGTCTCTTGTTTTAACAGGAGGCCGAGCGGGACATGGCGCCCATGATGGATGCGCGAAGCAGAAAACTGTCTCGTCACATGACCACGTCAACTCTCCATCAGATGGCGGCACAACCGCCTTCTGCCCCACTACCACCAGTATCGCTGAAAGGCGTGCATGAATTTTCGATTAGCGATTAGCGGAAGAAACTGTATCATCAGCCCTCGTTGCGACGACACCCCTCCCAGTGCCGCTCGTCTCTGCTGGAGGCGGGTGGTGGAGCCAGACGGGCGCGGGCATGTTCCGTCACGGTTGTGCACCGACGGGAACGTACAGCTTCACGCCGCTGCTCGGGATCAAGCACATCAAGGGGAGGAGCGTCATTCCGTTTCGCAGGGACGAGGAGGCAGGGGATCTGTGGGAAGACGCCGAAAAACCATGGTGGCCCCTGGACGAGGACGAGGACGGGGAGGAGGACTTTGAAGATACGGTGCGCGCTTTCCCATCTCATTCTGTGGAGGGAAGGAGGAACTTACGTTCCAGCAGATTTCTGAGTGAGTCCCGTGGAATTGAATCAGGAATATTCTATTGGGGTCTATAATCTACTGACTACTACGGTGGCACAAAGAGTGCTATTAAGGGCATGTACTGGATTCGTAAGGTACTATGAACGGACAAGCATTGTCAGCTTGAAATTACAAACGCGGGAAGATGACTTGCGAGCAGGCAGGATGAAGATCTAAGACAGAAGGAGAGTGAGTCAGGGCACACTGATCATGAGGAAGGCGAGTCAGATGGCGCAAGAGGGCAGAGAGAGAGAAAACAAACGAACAGCAACGACAGCCAGAGGAACAGTAGAAAAGAAAGGCGGCAAGGACTACTCGAAGCGGCACCTCTTCGCAGGACGCGCGCTCTCCGCCCCCGTGTGCTTCTTCTGGCATTCTCCGAAGTGAGCGGCGTAGTCCGATATGTCGCAACAACGGCATTCGCAGAGCTTGCAGACAAGGGTCGTGCCGTGCTTATTGAACATGTGGCGACCCATAGACGTGGCGAGCATGGGCTTCTTCTTGCACTCGGCCATGGGGCACGCGAGTGTGGGTTGTTGCCCGTGGAATTCCCGGATGTGAGCCTCGGCGCCGGCGCGGCTAGCGTCGGTGATGATGCTCTTGCAGAGGGAGCAGGGGAATACCTCCGAGGGAGTCACGACATCGACGCGCATCCAAGAGAAGGTCGTCATCAACGAGCGGACGGAGCGTTGAATGAACTTAGACGCATTGACGTATGAGCTCCGGACACTGGCACTGCAGGGATAACGTTCAGCTGGGACGGCAAGATTGACGAGGGCTGATACGTACTCAGAAGTGTTAACCAGCAGTTTGTGCGTCGCTGCCTCGTTGGCACCTTCCAAAACGCTGGTAAAAACGCAGTCAGTGGATACAAAACAGAGAACGAGGAAATATAAGCTCACCGGGACCGTTGTAGACGTAACACCAACGATTTGTCGGACCTGAAAACATGATGGTCAGCCAAGGAACAGTGCGAGTGGGAAGAAACGTACTGGAAGTGTTCGGGATCACAGGACGGGCGGGGACTGTCCAGGAAAGGGCATTAGTAAGATGAGAAGTAGACGAGCCAGAGGATGAGACTTGCTGGTAATGAGGCTTGTTGCGCACCAAGCTTGCCACCAATGCCAAGGCCTGGAGTGTCGGGATCGGAATGTCCTCCTCCTTACCGCACTCCACACGCAAGGGCGAAGGGAATTTGGGTACAGTGGATCTGTCGAGATGTTAGAATTGCGGGGGAAAATAGTCGAAAACACGCACGGTGGCACGAATGTGAATTGGGTTTCCGGTAGCTCGACCTCCGCAGCCGGAGGATTCACCTCGAGGTCCGCGAGCCAAGAAACAGTCTTGGAGAGGAGGATGAGACCAGCAGGTGGTTCGTGGAGAGGGACGTTGTCATCATAAGGAGGGGCGGGACCATGACTAGCATTGAAGAGTTCGTCGTCGGAGTCGGCATCATAGCACAGCGGTTCAAGCCGAGTGGCATTGAAGAGCTCGTCATCGGAGTCGACATCGTCGCATAGCGGGGGAAGCTGGGCCGGAGAGACCTGGGGATCGGCATTTGGGCGGTGGAACATGTCGTCGATAGCGGGCCCACAAGCGGACCAGCTGCCACGGGAAGCGCTGCACCACGATGGTGTGCCACCCGAATATTGGCCTCGTTCCGTCCGTGGGGTTGACACCGAGCAGGCGTACTCGCACTCGTCCAGAGGGCTAAGGTCGTTGCAGGACATGACAGCTAGCCGCGAGTCCGCCTGTTCAGCCGAGGACCAGGAGTATTCCGACCTGGGAAGATTAGTTGAGTGGAGGGATTGAGTACGGTGACCAACGAAAGCTTACAGGGAGCGACCATATGCATCTTGACTATCGTCGAGGATAGGCAGAAGCTCCCCACCAGGGGAACTGTCGAAAATGAGATGGTTTCGCATGAAAAGGGCCGTGAACTACTGACGCGTCGTTGGTTGGCCGTGAATTAGACATTAGGTGGACGTGAAGTGAGCGTGAAGGAAAGGAAACGAGAAAGACGGAAAGTTTAAGGAAAGAACGGGGGCGGAAAAGCGGGAGCTCAGACTCGCTGGCCGCTCTTATAGTGTAGACGAGTCTCGTGATGACTCGTCCCATTGTTGTTTACCGCGAGCGGGTGGCAATGCTTGGGCCACATTCGATCTCTATATTAGGGAATGAGGGAATCAAAGCGGGAGTCGCTTTGAGCTTGATGCATGACCGTACGACGATGCAATGGAGCCTAGAACTTTCTGCGCGGCATTCCTTTATTTTTCAGCTAGCTTTTCGACCCATTGGGTACAAACCTCCAAGCCAGCAAGAGGTCTCAAATGTAGAGCGATACAAGAGCGATAGTTGTGAGATCATGATGCCAGTCGATTATAATTAAGACTAGGAGCTTGATCGTCGGGGAAGGTGAGACGTCTCGCAGACGGGCTTGAAGGTAACCGAGCTCGAGATTGGCTTCAAGTTGGAGATGCTTTGAGCCTTTGACTCTTCGCAGTGACTCTTGTAGTGACTTTGAGGCTTGAGTTGCTTGATTTCCGGTTTGTCTCGGGCTTGGCCGGGTCCAATTCAGCTGGCTAGTGCCTCTGGGTTGCAGGAGAACCCCGAAGCTCGATGTGACATGAAAGACTAAAGAAAAGAAGAGGGTCACGTGCAAGGACGCGGCCGACCCATCAGATAAACACGACTAAAGATCGCGTTAAGCCAAGAACTTGGAAGAGAAAATATTTATCATAATGCCCTCCAACCACATCTGAGACCGTAGGTTATCTCATTCCTCTGAATGTAGAATACCTGATCATGACATTGAACATTTACCCTGCCGCGGCTCCGCGGATCCGCCCTCATAAATATAACTTTATTTCCCAAATCTACATGAGATGTGATACCCACACGTCGCATCTCATCCTACTCTCAGAAAGCCCGCGGATCTCGTTCGTCAGTTCAGCAGAGCCAACCTCATAATCCACTCTGATACGATTTTTTCGGTTTTCCGATGAAGATGGAACGTCTGCACGTTTCCGCCTTCCTGCTCCACCCATTCATTTTGCCTCCTTTCTCAGTGAAGAGTGCGCAGCACCCTCTGGATGGCCCCGAAAAACATATCAACACCACACATGATCCCGACGCGTGCAGAGTGATAGGCCATCCGAAGAACGGTGGAGCGGCGACATGCCCGGGGTTCCCTTCCTTTCCTTAACGGTAGTGTCACCGTCGAACACTTCTTCAACCAAGCGACGGTCTTTGCAGCCGATGCGAGCTTCGAAGTCTATCTGACAGCCACCTCCGATCGCACCCCAAATCCATATGAAGCTCTGGGTATACCATGAGGGCAAGGGCCCGGTACAAGGGCCGGGAGCGCCGGGCGCGATGCGTCGCAGCTGAGGGCGTGTCGGGACTCGTGGATGTACGTTACCATCGTGCATGCTGTGAACAGGCGTGTCATAGGGCCGAATGCTGCGCGTCAAACGTTGTCTCCGACATAGAGAATAGTATGAAGAGATATGGCGAACGCTCCTCGTCTCAGATGTACATGTGGGACAGAGTGAAGTTAAGTAAAAACGAGCACTAGCTGGTACGGCTTGGTTCGGGTAGCGAAACCTTTTGCGCAGGCCAGCGGTTCCCGTCTCAGAGGGTAGCGAGAATGGCAATAGCCCAGGTGCATTGCGAGGCTACGCACGGGCGGTTTTGAATAACTCGATGCGCAGCCAAAATTGTATTCGACGACGCATTCGACGTCGGATTCCGCACCGCACTGGTTGAAAGCTTTCTGGTTGAGACTGCCTGTAGCCATTCTCATATTGGGCATCCGCTCAAGAATGTGAGATGCCAATGGTGTCACTAGTGCTGGATGAAGTCGAAAGGTCCCTGGACTGCGCTGGACGATCTGCGAATATGTTTCAACCACACTCAGCTACCACCGATTTGGACGTCGAACGTTCCCGCCGGACAGAGTCCTCGACCTATGGGCATCGCCGCGACCTATCATCACCGCGCTGTAAGTATATTAAGTGCATTAAGCCAACTTGTGGGACCCGATATGGTCCAACGTGCGTTTAGTTAGTTGACAGTAGAAATGAATTCGGACCGCCGATCCACAAGGAAAAGATATCGATGGCGGCCACAATGGACTGACTGGATTATCAAGAATGAGAAACGCCATCCAGGAGTTAGGCGAGCAGAACATGGGGATAGAGATTGGAAGAATTCCCATCCATGCGCAGAGCCCGTGGATTCTTTCTTGCGCCCAACTTTAGCCAAGGCCCGAATCACCGACACGATCCAGACAAGACCCAGACGGGAGCGCGCGTGAAGCGTGTTGGAAGTCCAAGTTTATCATGAAGTATATTTTCACTGGGTTAGGTGTGATTTGACACAATCAGCGTCTCTGGAACGCTATACCACTCGAAATGTGAACATGCGGCATTGTTTCGGCATGATCGATGCCGACGGCATAGACGCGTCAACAAGTATAAACATCGCCCCAATAAAAGCCGCGTTGCCAGTTGATGGCCTCTTGAACTCGAACCACCATCACCACCGCTGAAAACTTCCTACACTCCAAAGTCTCTCTACCCCAATCACACATAACCACAATGTCGGGACGCGGCAAAGGAGGCAAGGTAGGTTGAACTTGTCTTCGCTGTCTGGTTGAGAACTCATCAGTATGTCTTGCGTTGTCAGGGTCTTGGAAAAGGCGGGGCTAAACGCCGCCACAAAAATTCTTAGAGACAACATCCAAGGTTAGTCCTATCGTTCTCTAACACGGACCCCATTCTCATCCATCGTGTGTAGGTGTTACGAAGCCAGCTATTCGCCGCCTTGCCCGTCGTGGAGGCGTGAAGCGCATCTCCGGGATCGTCTACCAAGAGACTCGTGGTGCCCTCATGATTTATCTCGAGGACGTCATCCGCAACTCCGTGACTTACACTGAGCACGCTAGACGGTACGTGCATTTCGCTGTGGTGGTGCTCCGACCCTTGCTGCCAGTACTCACATCCTTAACAGCAAGACCGTCACCGCCTTGGACGTGGTGCACGCCCTCAAGCGCTCTGGCTCGGCCCTGTACGGGTTTGGGGCGTGATTCCAGGGGTGGGCCGATTTGCTCCTGGACCCCCAGCTGCGCCGAAAGCCATTTCCCGCGCACGGACCCTGGGCCGTAGGGCGACACCACCATGTAGCTCGTGTATCCTGAATTGTATGCCTGCTGTATAACTACACATGTTTCGTATCATATAAACTAAATATGTGTACCGCAATGGCGCATCTGCGAGGCAAAGCATGAATGAGCTATAAATCCTGTTGCCGATGAGATATCATTCCCTATCGGCACCGCCCATGGGCTGGATGACTCCGCTGGCGTCATCCCGTGGCGGTGGTCGACCCTGGTTATCATTGGCTACATTTACTTCTCCTGCTGGACATGGGCACCGATAAACAAATGTTGCGCTACCGATGTTCCCCGCAAGGATGTAGATGGAGAAGAGGACTCTGGAATTTCTTGTATGAAAAGAAGTTATCTGCATGAATATCCTTCCCGCGTACCGATAGTCTGGCAGTAGTGGTTAACGTCATGTCACTTTCTAAGGAGAATCGTGGCGCGCCAGAGAAATATGCGATAAATTGAGATCCCTGGCTCGGAGAGTATGAAAAGTTATTTCTCCTCACGAGCATGAGTTTTCCTTGAGGATGGGCGAGAATGGATGTGGAAAAGGTTGGGTACGCCCCTAACCCCATCCGACGGCCGACAGAGCCTGCGAAAGATCAGTGATATCGGAGCAATTCGGCGCTTGCTTCACAGCACTCTAACTCAATCTGCAAAGACGGTGAGTCCGGGGAATTTCCTATCCTTCGATGAGGCGAACTGAGCTAACCGGGTGGAGTCGAGTCTCCGATAATGTAGGTGCGAGACTCTGCACACTGCCTGGTACGGCACTTATGGATTGCTTATGGATCCGCACCGCACCGTAGTAGTATACGGTTACGGCTGTAAAGATTATCGCCGTAAACCGTAAACATTTTGGGCCAATACGGTACGGTTAAATCCGCCGAAGTTTTGTCATCCGGCGCGTTCCTGTGAAACACCCTTCTTGTGGATATGCTGTGGAAGTAGCCTGGCCGCACATAATTAGCGCCGCACCTGAAATTAGTCCATGTATACACGATGAAAATCCGACAGGGGCCGTCGAACTTCCATGTGGCCGTATATACGGTGACAGAGCGACGTCCACTGGCAGAGAGGGCGAGTAACATCAAGTAGAGTCAAATATTGTTGTTCTCACCTCCTTAGATCCGTCTACACCGCTGGGTTCCATCGGGGAGCCATCATCGCTGCTCCTCGTCGCGTTTAAAATAAACCGTATCGTAACCGTAACCGTATAGCCTTCGGCAGGAGGCCATACGGTACGGTACCGTATATCGTATAACAGTAACCGTATTACGGTGCGGATCCCTACTGGTACGGCACTGAAGCTACCACTCAGGCTGTTGAGCTATCGATCTGGAGCACCTCAAGAGCTGCCTCGTTAGTAGGATCCAGAGCGCGATATATGCTGAAAGCCTCTGACCAGGATGTATCCTCTCCTGATCCTCTTTTCGTGCGCTAGAATTGTCTGCGGGACAGTGGATACTAGCACAATTTCCCTCTTCACATTTCGTGATTGGTTCCTGGATGTCTTCTGCCCGTGACGGAGTCCGCGCGGCGGATCTGAGATATCCATGTGAGTCGCACCATATCGTCGCGTGGCCACTGTAAGATCTCATTCTTCTACTTGTAACATTCTCAACTTGAAGTCGGAGATTCAACCTTTCCAACCAAGTCCCGCCACCTCCCTACTTCGGAATCATAAAGCACACCATACCTCCGCGGATGGCCCCCATTCCCCACTTGTATCGACGACGTTCCACGAGTCTTTGACGACGACGTCCGCCGCGTCTTCGTTGTGCCCAAAGACGAGCGCGACGCCGGCCGGGAGGTCGCGATCCCGGGCCCGACTTGAAAGCTGAGACCGCGCACGTCCCGCTGCACCTGGCCGATGTCGCTCGATTGGGAGCCGGAGCTCAGGGATTGCGCGGAGAAGGACAGCACGGGGCTTGGGACGCGTGGTGGGGTCGGGGCTCCCAATGACGAGAGCGCGACATCGTTGATCGAGAGCGAGCGAGTCGAGCGGAGCATGTAGGCGTCTGGCGGGGGTGGGCGTGGTGGAAGGGGTCTCTGGATCAGGTTTCGCCATCGGCGGCGCGTTCGGCGTACGCGACACAGGACACGAACAGGATGGTGAGGGAGATGATGAGAAGAATGAGGCCCGCGAGGATCAAGGGGTTGTCTATGATGGTCCTAAACTCATTATCAGCTGTGGTGGTGGTTGATTTAAGGTCGCATACTAACGCGAATTGAGAAATGGGTGGAGAAGTATGGGACTGGGTTGGTGGTGGAATGCTGCTGAGACTGCGAGTGATGGTCCTAAACTCATTATCAGCTGTGGTGGTGGTTGATTTAAGGTGGCATACTAACGCGAATTGGGAAGTGGGTGGAGAAGTATGGAACTGGGTTGGTGGAATGCTGCTGAGACTGCGAGACTTCAATTTGGATGCGATATTAGCGTTTAGGCTATGGAACAGTACCTTGGGGTCGATGAGAGCAAGGTCGTGATACTCGACGAAGTAGAGGTCCCGCTCGAACTGCTAGTACCTGGGCTAACCGATATAATTCGGAATATTGCAGAGATCAAGACGTGCACCGACTTACTCGTTACTGGTGGGATATACAGTACTAAAAGATCCGACGCTAGACAGAGCTGCCCGTTAGTACATATTTGAGAAGACTAGTCGCGACGCACATGGTGGCGGTGGGCGGTATGAAGCAGGCGAATGTAGACCGATCGTAGGATAACAATACGGCAAATATTAAACTGGAGCTGCTTCAGGATTGCTCAAAGAAGTGAGGATTCGTGAACCTCACGAGCGACTAGAAGAGACCATCGCCGATGGGCACTATGCAGTTCGACGAGCGACGCGGCCAGCGGGGGATCGGAGAAGGAGAGCCCGTGTACATCATCCCCCAATGTCACTAAGACTCCAACAGGGACACAGCCGCAACACCTGATGGCCGCATGAAGTGAAACTGGGAGCAGGATCTATCTCTTAATTTTCCGTTTATAGGTCCGCAGTGATGAGAAACTGCCGGTCAGCATTCACTTTGCTTCCGAGTTGGGAAATAAGCGACCGAAAAGTCGGCATCGTTACAGACCAGCTAGCTTCGGGAGATCAACAGATGTGAAGACCCCGCGAACTATGATTAGTTGGCTGTACACAAAGATTTTCTTTGAGTTGACGATACAAGAATGTTTCGCTTTCATGTTTCGAGACAAGATGAACAGGGGCACCGAAGCGGAACCAGTCAAGGCAGCAGTGGTCCGGTAACGTAGAAGATAATTCTAGCGATGATGGAGACCGTTGGTGGAGCAACGCCCCACTGCCATTTTGATGCTAGCATTTTTCTCACTGATGATCCTGGGCGATTAAAATGTCGAGGGCTGAAACCGTTCATCACTGAATGCTAATTTACGGGATCTGATGGCATCCAGACGCCAATCTTCGAGGACCTTCCCTTCTACATCCCGTTCAAAATTTTAACTTTGCTGAGAGACAAATCACCACTTTCCGTCCTATCATGACAGAGTTTTCAATTCTGTTGCTTCGTTTTGTGTCTTTATTGGGAGGCAACCAGGAAAACGACTGAGACCGCGAAAAAAATATCATCCGTGCGCATATTCTGGACTTTTTTTTTTTTCGGGACCTACAGACTGACACCGAAACTGGTTGTTCCAGTTATGGGACCGCACCAGTATAATATATCCTCCTCCTCCTCCGAATGAGAGCAGGTTGGGCCTCGTCGGACATGATGGGATCAATCATCACACTGCTTTTTTGCACTGCTTTCTCTGCACCACCGCCCGTTCGCCCCAGCCTCGGAGGGACCCAACTTTCACTAGTAGTTGTCCCAGAAAGCTATGGCCACTGAAATTTGCGCGCGGACAGGATCTCCTCCGTCTCCACAGTCATCGGTCCAGCGGTACGGCTAAGTATTACTCTCGTTCATGTGTTGTCCATTCAAAATTCAAAATTCCAGGGTGCCGATCCCAATAACACCGTTCGAGGAAATGTCTGACATCGACGATGAAATAGCCTGGCACTACGCTCAAATTGCGCTGTTAAAAGCGAAACGGAACGCAATCGCCCCAATCCGCAGGCTGCCCAACGAGCTCGTGGTCCGTATTCTGACCATCTACGCCGTCGAATCCGACGCCCTATTTGACTTGAAATGGACGAAAGTCATGTACGTCTGTCACCATTGGCATGCGCTCGCACTTGCGGCGCAACAATTATGGGCGTTCATCGATCTGCAACGGCATGGACCTGGAACTCTTCACCGTCTGTTCGTTCAACTCGAGCGGTCCGGTGTTGCCCCTCTGAATTTGAAGCTGAATTTTCGCGACTCATCGTATTACGTGGCCATTATTTTAGATCATTCCGAACGCATTCGCGAACTGGAGGTCGGCGGGGACTTCGAGTATGTTTACGAGCTGATTGCCAAGCTACCAGACGGCAACTTCCCGATCCTCTGCTCCCTCTCCCTGGATGCTAGCTACAGTCCACAGGAGCCGCAAGAACCTTGGGGTCTCCCCGAGGCATTCTTTGAAGGGAGGTTACCCAATCTGCGGGAATTGACACTGGAATCCATCCCCGTCCCATGGACGGCGTTGAGCTGCTTAACCACACTGGCTTTAACGCAGTGCAATGACTCTTCGATATCCCTTCCTCCGACCTTCCACGGGTTGTTAGACATGCTCGCATCATGCCCGCAGCTGCGTACCCTGAAACTCGACCTCATGATCCCACCACCAATGCCGGAGCAAATATACGTCACAGTGGATCTTCCTGCATTGTCCTGGCTGTACCTCCTCAGCGACCCCATTACCTCGTGCGAGACGTTCCTGAAACACATTCGTATCCCCCCGGCGACCTCAATACAGATTCTACCTCTGGGCCTCCTGACCGGCGCGGATGCCCGGGCCATCCTGGTGCCTATCCGCAGACATCTCCGCTCCCCCGGTGCCCGGAGGCCTTTACTCTTCCACATCACCCGCACCATTGCGTCGTACTGCACAATGTCGGTGTTCGGCGATACCGCTCCCCACGATTTCCTTGACCACGCGTCTATGCGGTGTCCTCTCTCGTTCGGCTGCCACCCCCGTACGGAGGGCGCGCTGCGCCAAATCCTGACGAAGGTGCTCAAAGCCATCCCAACGGAATCCATTACGCATCTTGATGCGTACGCCGGGTATAACCTCGGGGCCGTGACATGGAAAATCATAATAAAGCTCCTCCCAGCTCTGGAGACCATATATCTTCTAGGCAACACAGGCGCGGTCAACTGTGTTCGTGCTCTGGGCGAAATTCAGGCGCAGGACAACCAAATCCAACGGCGGACCTTCCCTCACATCCGGCGCCTTCACATTCGAATCCTCCGGCCGGAAGCAGGGAGCGACACAATTGTCCTGTTGCTAACCGCCTTGGAAGAGTACCTTCAGCTGTGCTCCGCCGATGGAAATTTGCTCCAGGCGCTGGAATTCGAGGACCGGTATCACGTCCTGGCAGGACGGCAGGAGAGACTGGAGTCTCTTTTCCCGCTCCTGGCAGGTGGTATACGCTGTAATGGTGTCGTCTACGACCCCATTCAGCGCAAGGAGGCGCTGGCAGAGTGGGAAGCCGAGCGACTGGCCTTTGCGGCTGAGTATGGGATCGAAATATAAGCAACAGCTTGTGAACTTGGCCATGAGGGTTATCCACTCGTAGTTTGCGAGAATGTGCTGTGTCTCTTCCGAATTTTGATCTTCGCTGCCGCCTTGGTCTACGTGATATCAACTGTGATCCTCGTCTCCCAGTATTCACTGCGTTCAGACCCCCCCTGCACAGAGGCTTAGTTCAGGTACCTATGCAGACCTCTACAGATCGCTCTGTGTAGGTGGCTGGACAGGCTCTGTGTAGCTCTGTATAGCTCTGGGCAGGTCAGTGTATGTCAGTGCATGTCAGCATAGGTCAGTGTAGGTCATGGTAGGTCTGTGTAGTCATCTCCACAGGATTAAGATACTGTAACAACAACCGCTGCGGATGTTGAGGCTGGCAAGAGAAACTCTGGTCTGTGCAGCTCTGCGAATGTACCTACCCTCACTACACTGACATATACAGACTCTGTGTAGTTGTCTACGCTTCGGCTACACCCACCTACCCGGACACTGTGTGTAGTCGTCTAAATCGGATCTGTGTGGCCGACTAAACATGTCTACGCATATCTAAACTCAACTACCCAAACTGTGTTTTGGCCACCCTTGAACGTAGTGATTTGTCGCCACTGTCGTATTGAAAACTTTCCTCAACGACATGAGCCTTCCGTAGGACCAGAATCACAAAGGTTGGCCAATATTTTTGCGAATAGATATATTAGAAGTCGAAGGCTAGTAGTAGTAAAGGAGTGTCCAAATAAATGAGTGAGAATGACCGAGTGAGTGTGTGTACCGCGAAGCCCAAAAAAGAAAAACAAACAAGATGGAGAAGAACTATCCCCATCATAAGTGAGCGCCATAAGCACCTCAGACCTTGTAGACCTTGCAGTCGTCGATAAAGGTCCACACAGGTGCGGAACCACCGACGAAGACCAGTTTGTCGCTACCCGTGGCCACGACAGACGCCTGTACGAAGGCGTACTCCGTGAACCCGCTGGTGCCGCCGACGCGCTCTCCGTTCCACAGAATATCGACCTTGGCAGCCGCTTCGATCTGCGGGCCAGAGAATGCCGAGGACATGAAGCATTGGACGACGTAGTTCGCGCCCTTGTCGGTCTGCAGCGGCTGCGCGGGAGTCAGCGAGCCGGCTTCGCCGTCGATACCGAACGCCGAGCCGAGAAGGGCGGAGCCGTGGCCGGTGTGTGCGTATGTCTGGAAAAAGAAGATCGAGGCGTCGAAGGTTCCGCCCGACGGGCTGGTTCCGACCCAGTTGGCGTAGGACTCGGTGAGGCAGAAGTCGTCGCACGCGGTGTAGCCTTCAAAACCGCCGTCGATGAGCGCACTCTTGCGGGCATAGCCGCGAGAGAGTGTCACGACGAGCGGGCCTTGACCGTAGTTGACTGCGGTGGATTCGTCAGCGACGAGGTAGTACTGCGGGAGCGGTGTCAGTACGAACGGTGGAGGCAGGTAAGGAGAAGTTGCGTACCATGGAGCAAGTATAGGTTGTGGGCACGCCATCAACTACCGCACGCCAAATGTTGAAGTACGCGCATCCGCCGCCGTTGGGGTCGACGCCACGACCGTTGCAGAGCAGGGCGCAAGCGTCGACATCATATTTGTCGATGAAGGAGAAGCCCATGTACTGTAGTCAGATTAGCATTGCAAGGAGGTTGAAATGGGGCAGCCGGGAAGATTAGGAGGCACAACACTCACTCCGGGGAGCGTTGTTGGCGCCGCCTGTAGGCCCGAACACAAGCTCATAGCCATCAGGCGTGTCGGGGTCGACGAGACTATCCAGTCCCCACCCGCTGCTCTGCGTGATGTAGGTGAGGGGAACGGTCTCATTGCCAACCTGGAGAAATGTGATGTTACAAAACGTTAGAAAGTTCAGGGAAATATGCAATCATGCGTACTTGGGGGTACGAAGCCTGTCCACCAAAGTTGAGCTTTTCCGCGGCGGTGTGGAGGTCTCCGTAAGCAGCACATTTGAGGTTGGACTTCTCGCCAAAGACAAAGTCGAGGAGGGTAGTTGTTGAATTCGTAGTAGACATTGACGAAGACTAAAATCGATTTCAGCGCCGGGCATCGCAAGGGGAGATGGGACGAAATACGCACCGCATCCCTTGATGGTGGAACACCAATCCAGGCAGCCCTGTACGTTGTACGTCGCGTTGTTGACGACGGGTGTATGTGAGGTACGCGGTCCCCTGGATCGACGCGTCGTGCTGACCCGCCGCGAGGCCGTCAAAGACCTTTTCGAACTTCCCCGCCTGCCGCTTGGCCACACCGTCGCCGGGGTTACGACCCGAACTTGCGGGCTATTGGTGATGGCGGCGACGTCTGCTGGTCGAGGCAACATCGGCGACGGTGGTGTTAGTGATGGTCCCGTCGACGGCAGTGACAAGCGTGGGCGCAACCGCGGCGTTAGGTGGTGTGTCAACTGGGGGAGCGGTCTTTTGGTCGACCTGGTTCGCGGTGTCAACGATGACAGCGTTGTCGGGCGTGGGGTGCGTAATGTCGGTGGGAGTTTGGTGAGGAAGCCCTTGATGACCAGGCGGGACGATTGCGGTGGCCGCTATAAATCACAGTCGATGAGTACATATGAAGATTCACGGCACGGAGGACAAGGGATTAACGCACACACAAGGAGTGCAGCAAGTACAAGGAAACGTGTCGGGGATGGCATTAGCGTAACAAACGAAAGTCCTGGAAGGAAAAAACGAAGGTGGATATCCTTCTTCTTGCTAACGCGCTGGTTATAAGTGATCTGGAAACATGGCGTCACCATCGTGTGGAAGCTGCTCCGGAAGGAGGGGAAGTGAAACATACCTCTTACGTGCCACCTACACTGATGTCACCGGTGAAGGACAGTCTGATAGGTCCAGGAAGGACATCAGAGACATTGGCTTCCAGTATATTCAGATAAGCAAGCGAATAGATTCGACGCTGATGGGACCTGTAAATCCGCCGAAGCCCGGTACACTCCGTGTTCTTGGGTCAGGAGAAGTAGAAGCCTAGTACGTGGGATAACAGTTGAGAAAACAATCCGACGTCGATCGAGGAGGAGGTATCCGAGGACCGAGTCACTGAGAGCGGCCAGAAAAATCTTGGGGAGAATCCTAAGGTCAAACTACAGTTCCGGTAGGGAAAAGTCGCCGTCCAAAACAAGTATGTAGTCCCCAGCACGGCAGGAATGTCCATCGAAGACCGAATACTTGTCTTGTCAACTTCTGTCATGATGGAAGAGGAAAGGATGCGATCAAGTTTGGTTTTGTTTCCAAATTGCCGAAGTCGGGTGATGAAACTCGATATTTGACCCGCCAATCCAGAGCGCATGTCCTGTCAATGCTAGAAGCTGCTCTTCCTTCGAAGTTCATCAATACGTCGGGACTGGATGACATTATCCATACGACCCGAGACGTTCAGTTGTCGACCAGTTGTCGAGTCGAGATGATCAGAAGAATGAGTTGCAAATGATCGAGGATTGAAACACGGGAAGTGGGTGGGAAAAAAAGCAGGACATGGACATATAAGCGCAAGCAGATCAAGGATGTTCGCGGTTGTTATCGGAGTACTTCGAGAAACACCACGATTTGTCCTCGGAAGTGATCGAGTTGACTACGGGTCGAACGCAAGAACTAGAGCGCAAATAAAGATCCAGCGCTTTGCCAAATTTTAGCCAGGCTGGATCAGAAACGGAGATAACCAAGACGTGAACAGTAAAAAAAAAAGAAAATGGATAATCCGCACAACACTTACATATACACTGAAGAAGTGCTCAGCCGAAGTCCTTTGAAAGGCACTTCTCTCATGAATCTTATAAGCGCCTGAGGCTGCATTCCAAGTCGGAAGCTGCTCAACTCGGTTCACCTCATAGAAATGGCAGGGACGCCCAAGAATGGCCATTTTCGCCATAAATAGAGTGGTGGATGGGATTGAGGGCAGATATGGCAGCTTTGTGATAGTGTGAACAAGCGCCGGATTGTTAGGACCAGAATCACAAAGGTTGACCGAATAATAAACAATATATATATTAGAAGCCAGAAGGCTAGTACAAGTAAAGGAGTGTTCAAGACAACAAGCAAACGACGAGGTGAGTGTGTGTGTACCGCTAATACCCCAAAAGAAAACAAACAAGATGGAGAAGAACTCTCCTCATCATAAGTGAGCGCCTCAGGCCTTGTAGACCTTGCAGTCGTCGATGAAGGTCCACGCAGGTGCGGAACCACCGACGAAGGCCAGTTTGTCGTTACCCGTGGCCACGACAGGCGCTTCCACGAAGGTGTAATCCTTCGTGTAGCCGCTGCTGCCGCCGACGCGCTCCCCATTCCACAGAATGTCGACCTTGGCAGGCGCCTCGAGGGTTTCGCCGGAGAATCCCGACCAAATGAAGCATTGGACGACGTAGTTCGCACCATTGTCGGTCTTCAGCGGCTGCGCGGGAGTCAGCGTGCCGGCTTCAGGGTCCTCGCCAAACGCATTGCCGAGTAGGGCGGAGCCGTGGCCCGTGTGTGCATACGTCGGGGAGAAGAAAATCGAGGCATCGAGGGTACCGTTTGACGGACTGGTTCCGATCCAGTTGGCGTACGACTCAGCGAAACAGAAGTCGCCACATGCGGTGTAGCTTTCGAAACCGCCGTCGATGAGCGCACTTTTGCGGGCATAGCCGCGCGAAAGTGTCACGACAAGGGAGCCTTGGCCGTAGTTGACTGCGGTGCTTTCGTCGGAGGCGAGGTAATACTGTGGAAGGAGCGGTGTCAGTATCAAGGGTCGAGGGAAGTAAGAGGACAGTGAATCTGCGTACCATGGAGCAAGTGTAGGTTGCGGGCACGCCATCGACGACCGCACGCCAGATATTGAAGTAAGCGCATCCACCGCCGTTGGAGTCGACGCCACGACCGTTGCAGAGCAGAGCGCAGGCGGCGACGTCATATTTGTCGAGGAAGGAGAAGCCCATGTACTGTAGGCAAGTTAGCATTGCAAAGGACAATGATCAGTGAAGCAGATCACTCACTCCGGGGGCGTTGTTGGCGCCGCCTGTAGGCCCGAACACAAGCTCGTAGCCATCGGGCGTTTCAGGGTCGAGGACCTCATCCTGGTCCAGTCTCCATCCGCTGCTCTGCGTGATGTAGGTGAGGGGAACAGTCTCATTGCCGTCCTGCAATTATGATGTTAAAGGAAGTTCAGGGGCAATATACATCATGCGTACTTGGGGGTACGAAGCCTGTCCACCAAAGTTAAGCTTCTCCACGGCGGTGTGGAAGTCTCCGTAGGCAGCAC
The DNA here is from genome assembly GCA_029378375.1 of Mycena olivaceomarginata. Taxonomy (NCBI): domain Eukaryota; kingdom Fungi; phylum Basidiomycota; class Agaricomycetes; order Agaricales; family Mycenaceae; genus Mycena; species Mycena olivaceomarginata. The sequence goes on along the minus strand of JARKIC010000483.1, from coordinate 98,089 downwards.
ATTTGAGGTTGGACTTCTCGCCGAAGACAAAGTCAAGAAGGTAGTTGTTGAATTCGTAGTACACATTGACGAAGACTGGGATCGATGTCAGCGGCGGCCATCACAAGGGGAGAAAAGATAAAATGCGTACCGCATCCCTTTACGTTGGCGCACCAATCCAGGCAGCCCTGCACATTGTACGTCGCGTTATTGACGACGGTGTATGTGAGGTAAGCAGTGCCCTGGATCGACGCGTCGTGCTGGTCAGCCGGGAGGCCGTCAAAGACCTTTTCGAACTTTCCCAGCCTCACGCTTCCCAAAACTGTCGCCGGGGTCACGACCGAACTTGCGGGCTATTTGGTGATGACGGCGACGACGGCTACTAGTAGAGGCGACATCGGCGACGGTGGTGTTGGTGACGGTTCCGTCAACGGCAGTGACAACGGTTGGCGCCACTGCGGCGTTGGGTGGTGTATCAGCTGGAGGGGCGGTCTTTTGGTCGACCTGGCTCGCGGTGTCAACAATGGCAGCGTTGTCGGGAGTGGGGTGCGTAATGTCGGCGGGGGTTTGGTTAGGAAGTCCCTGATGACCGGGCGGGACGATAGCCGTGGCCGCTAAATCATAGTCGATGAGTAAAGATGAAGGTTCGCGGAGGACTAGGATGGTAACGCACATAAAAAGAGCGCAGCGAGTGCAAGGAAACGTGTGGGGGACGGCATTAGGGTAAGAAAACAAAGTCTCGGAAGGAAAAAAAAGGAATGTAGAGGTCCTGAAGGTAGGATGTCCTTCCCCTTGCTGACCCGCTGGTTATAAGTCGTCCCGGATGTCGTCACCATCGGCCTCGAGGCCTGCAAGATACTCCGGCGGGAGGGGAGATGAAACATACTTCGCGCGCGTTGCTATACTGATGTCACCGGTGAAGGGCAGTATGATGGCTAGGTACACAACGGATATCAGAGCTCTGGGCTTTGAGTATATCCAGATAAGTAATGGAATAGATTCGACGAAGGGAGATATAAATCCGCCGAAACCCGGTAGACTCCATGTTCTTAGCCAGAAGAAGTACATACAAGCCTCGCGCGTGCTTGAGGTGGTCAAATTGCGGTTCTGGGACGGAAGCGCCGTCGTCCAGACTCAAAACAGGGCTGTCCCAGTACGGCAAGTATGAACGAACGACTTTTGAAATGATGGAAGAGAAAAAGGATCGATCAAGTTTGCTCTTGATCGCCGAGCTCTGGCACTCCGAAATCGCCGGCTTTCGTTCCTGACGAACATTTGCGCTGTCAAAGTCGCGGGTCCGCAGGGTCCGTGCGGTAACGATCAAGCCGTGTTGAAGGTGTCTGAATTCCTAACATCGTGAGTCCCAAATTCATCCCTTGCTCCGGCTGGATAACCAACTTCCAAGTCAACAAGAGTTACCCACAGGGTACTCAATGGCCAGTTACTCTGTCCCGGCATCGGGTTATCATGACCAGTAGTGCCGGTCTTTCCAGCAAGTCAACCCTACAATTTACATAATTTACTGCAAGCAATGATGTATACCGTAAGACGCAATATAATTGAAAGACCCAGACCTGTTACCTTATTGTAAGCCCAACGCCACTTCAAAATCACCGACCTTCGTCCCTGCCCAGGAACATTTACGGTGTCGAAACATGTGTGGCGCTGCCAGGTGCTCTGTACAATGAGAGAATTTTAGTTTGGCACAACTCTGTAGGTCATTGTATTATAATAGTAATGCCGATCAATCCTAAATAGCGGATATGTATCGAAGTGGTGTCGTCCGTGTTGGCGCCAACATCCACCGTCGGTTGAACTGAACGGGCCGTGGTTGAGCGCTGAGCTGTCACGAATCGCCGGGATCCAATTGTCTGATTCCGGTTTGTGGCTGACCCTGACTGAGCTGATTTTGGTTCGACAACACCAAGTATAACTAAAAGTCTTGGCGAGAGTCAATGGTTCGTCCACCACAGCTCTACACTTGTAAAAAATACATGAGAAACAGGTCATCCACCAGGCCGCATCACAACCAGAACCCGGTAACCCGGACAAAACGAGAAGGAATCAAGAGAAAGCCAGAAGGCGCATGGCTCATATATAACTAGGCCAGCGAATATAGCGCTGGCGGCGATTCAATCAAGGTAGGGTCCATTGGACCGGCGAACTCGGATTTCCGAACACAGCCATGGCAGCCGGGGTCAAGTAGATCGCACTGGTGCCGCATCCAGGGCTGGGACACAGGTCCATGACGATAACACAGATGGTGGTAGTTCCTTCTACAAGAGAAATGTTGAGTCCCCTTTGTGTAATGCCTGAGCGGAATCGCGCGCACTTTTGACAGTAACCATCTCTCCGCACTTCGCGCCGCCGTTCCAACAGGAGAATCTGATCGCGATGCTCATGTCTGAGTTCTGGATTACTATGCCGCAGGCGCCAAACCCTCCGCCAGGAACGACGCCTCGAGCTCGAATTAGATGACAGCATACCGTGCCCACGCCACTGCTTCCCCTGCCGCCGATTGTAGGACAGCCGCCACCTCCGATGTCGCAGCATATGCTGGCAATCTGATCAAATTCAAATCAGGTCTTTGCGGTCCAATGGTTTAATACCAAGGAATAAGTCGTAAACTGACAGCATGGCCCCAAGGAAATCCCCGTCACTACCCCACTAGTCGAATCACCTGGGTAAGTGAAGGTCCACACAGAGCCAAAGGTTCCACATGAGAGGTCACTGTCAGTCCACGAATCAGCTGGTATGTTTGAACCGAACTGCGATTTCAATAGGGACGAACGAGTGCGCTATGATATAAATAGAAGAGTCAGGGTTGAGTTGAGAGCGAGTACCGTAATGTCAGGCAAACATATTTGCCTCTGGAGCCAGGGTAGCAGATGCGTTGACCCCCTGCAATCAACCCGGTAAGCACAGTGAAACCCTCAAAACAACATTGAAGCTGAGTGTAGATGTACAGCTTGAGAACCCGGCCGCATGTTCTGAGGACTTTTATACCCTGAGGCGGACTCACCTGAGCCAAGGATAGCAAATTGGCACACCTTGAGAATTCTCCCGATGCTATGAGCGCTGGGGATATTTTCATAGTCGGTCTTCTTACAACTGGAGCTCATATCGAGAGCGTAACAGAGCCATGTTTGAATCCACCAGCGTGACCGTTTACCCGGAACGAGTACCGATGCTCGAATAGCCTCAATGAACTGGTTTTTACGCCGCCGAATATTAGGCACAGAACCATTACGAGGAATCACAAATGCCTCATGCTCACGTTTACTGAACTTGGCTAACATAGGTACTGTCAGTAAGTTGTACATTGCGATACCGTTCGAGTTCTGTGGTCATTTTTTTCCCCTGCTTTTGGCCTGGCCCCACCGGAGCCAATCTTGGGAAACGGTGAAAGTTCAACACACAACATACAGAGTCAAACAGGTGATGCGCCATCAGTGATCTGATGCGCTGATGGCGCGCAAATGATCGTATGGTCATTCGCCGCCGCTATCGGTGTTAAAGGCAAGGCCTATCGCTATACAGATGTTTGATGCGCAGTTCACAAAGGCCGCCCAGAAATCCAGCGATTTACCATCTCCAGGGACTCCTTCGGCTTGTCGAATGGTACCTGGAAACAAATGTAAGAAGCCGCCTTGAAGTTTGAAGTCAAACACAATGCGCACCATGTGGCCAGCCGCATCAACGGTCGCAAATGTGAAACCCTTTGCGTGCCGCGTCCGTCCGGCTCGCTTGCCGTCGACCGCCCACTCCGTAAGCGGCTGAGAGCTGAACTCCGCCTGCCCGCTCCATTCGAGCGCGAGGGTCCACGCCTCGTTCCCGAGCCAATTACATATCCAGTCATATGTCCCGACATAAATAAGCACACGGATGTCGCGCTCAAGCAAAGCGCTGACATAGTCCGTGGCACCTTTCATCACGTCGAGCGTCACGCCAAAGTCCGAGCCCAACGGGGTCCGAGCACGATGCGTACGTGGGGACTTCGACGCCCAGCAGGGCCTGCACATCCTTTCGGTTGAGATACTTGACCATCTCCCTGTAAAACGTCAGAACCGATGCGATGATAAGTATTTAACCACGCAGCGTACTCGATTTCGGTGTAGCACAGGTTTTCGCCCACACATGGCTTCGAGAGATCGTAGGGATTTATGCCTGACGACTCATATGAGTTCATGTGGATTCAATGAAAATGGGTCGCACCCGTGGCTGCGAAGGGGTAAGGAAGGATTTGTGGCAGAAATCCGCGGCGGGCGTTGCAATTGATGAGGTCGAATTGATCTTGGCATGATTCTTTGACCCATTTTGTGCATCGCGGAACCTGAGACGTCGATAAGCTCCAGGTCCGCGATGTTTGCACAGGAGAACGTGCACACCTTGGCTTTCATTTCAACACAAGTTCTAATATTTTGAACGGGTGGAAGCGATGCTGGGGTGCACTGTATTTCGTACCTGGCAATGGGAATCAGTCAAATCTGCACAGATTGCGTTCCGTAGACACTCGCCAGGCCGGGAACATGGAGGGTACATCTGTCATCCCATTACCTTGAAAAGAGGTTGAAAGCCGACTGTTCATAGGTTAAACACATACATACCAATCATGACGGACGTAAGGTTATAGGTGGGATGCCGGCCTGGACAAGACGCGTGTTTTGGTCGTACACCGCAGCCGCGAAAACTGGGATATATCTGCCCTGGAAGATGTGACGGCATCAGACACCCCAAGTATTGAAATTAATTAGAGGAAGCAGTACGCCATAAGATTCGCCCGACATGTGGAATCCTCGTCCTTGGAACTTTGCAAAGTGCGCGAAAGAATATCGCAACAAAGGCCGCGATATCTTGGGCCGCCTCCTCGGTTGTACTCTGCAGATAATCAAAATCATTGGTCTCCTTCGGGAGATTATGAATACGCACTACGTACTCGCCATAGTCGGCGTATGAGAAACCGACACCGATCGGTTGATCCACGAAAAGACATTAGCGTTGGAATTCCACGATTCTGGATGGTGAACTGTCCCGTTGTCCGCGTTGACTACCCTGCAAGGGCCTAATTCCATGAATAATCCAACTCCAGAAGAGCAACCTGGCCCTCCGTTGGTCCAGAATACCACGTCGTCCGTGTCCGGATCACCCCTGCTCTCGAAAAAGTAGAAGAACAAGTGGCGGGCCTGGATGTCGATGTAACCGGTGTATGCGCTATTCCGAGGTTAGACCAGTATTATCGGCCAATGTTAGACCCTTCACCCAACACCTTCATCGCAGAAATTGGTTTTCTTGATGCGCACACCGTACGCAGGGAACTCGGGATGTGTGAGGGCGGTAAAAGAGTGTTCCGAGAGAACGTCGAGTGCCCCGATCGGAGTAAAATTTGCTGCGGCGTTGACTTCAGGAGCACTGAAGATCTGCTGCGAGGTACTAACAAAGCCTGTAAAGAGGCAGGCCGCGATGATGGTTCTGAGAGACATGGAGCTCAAAATCAATGACATGGAGTCAATGACTCAAAATCATGATAGCATTGATGCCTTGCCCAACCCGCGCAGGCCGCGGCTAAACAAAGCTTTTTAACTCGGCCTTGAGTAGCCCTGCGTGCAGGTCGGGGTACCCGAAGAGTGTGCCCCGACCATTTTGGGAGCGAAAATCATATCACCTGCAGAGTCGTGACCGATCATCATGATCATCATTGGCGCTTGACTTTCGACCGCGACCGACTCGTTCGCCCAGCAGCCCAACATGCCCTCCCTCCCGGATCTCCCGACTGAACTACTCATGGAAATCGTTAAGTATTACCCTGAGTTGCTCTCCGAGGTCGATGTTTGTCTACCCGGGGTGGACAGGGACCAGTTCGATGGCAACGACCTGCGCGCGCTGTCGCAGACCTGTCGCACCCTCCGAAATATCTTTCTCCCTGTATTATGGGCGCGCGTGCATGCCACCCTTAACACGCGCGTTCTGGCCAAACGCAAAGAGATGCGGACCCGTACTACGATGCTGGAACGCCGCATGAGAGGCATCCTGACAACACCATATTTGGTGCCATATATCCGGTATACATTGATTTATCCTACTCAATATTTGCGCTGAATAAACGGCCGAAGTTCCTTGTCAATCACATTCAAGGAATGCCAAAAGGGCAATTGGCAACCCATGGCCGTTTTTATTCGAGTCCTGGATCGGCTTCCGCACCTCCAGAGTCTCACAATTCTGTGGATTTCCGCGGATTCAATCAATGCCACATTCAATGAACGTTCTTGGGCAAGAAAAGTCTATCCTTCTATCATTTCACTAGCACTTCCGGACGACTTGGCCCCAATCCTGCATTGTTTCCCCAACGTCCAGATGTTGACTATGAGCAATTGGTGGTACTCTGGTAAGCTCTTTAGCGCGGCGAGGGGCCGCTGCAAGGCCATCCACACGGTTAACAACCTCGCTGTCTCGGCCGAGGCCATCAAATGTGAGTCGATTTACGGGCACATCTCTACCCAAATTTCATCGCGCATTCAGCTCTCCGCACGGCGATACCGACAGTGCAACACCTGTCGATCTGGGAGAATCGCTACTGGGAATGGGTGGGTACTCGGTCCTCTCAAATCAACCTGACTGATTTCGAGTACTTCGCCGTAGGATCTGTTATGTCTCCTCGAGGGCATGGACAACCTATCTGACTTACGAATTCGCTGTCGACCTCGGCAACGGAGCCGGAGCGGACCGCCTTGGAGGGGATCATCGCTGCTGCTGAGCGGGTGCTGCGGACCTCGAAAGCCCCCCGCCGAAAGGAGCTCCGCATCCAGCACGCCCAATCCGACGATTTAGTCATCCGCGAGGAGACTTTGTTCGTTGTAGATGCATCCCAATGATGTCTCGGGTGGTATGGGCGCCCTCTACATTTTATTGCCCGGCCGCCCTCGTCCTTTCAACAGCATATCCCAGCAGAACGAATGTATGTACATAATATGCAAGAAATGGCGGAGCAATTACACAATGTACGCTACTCATGCAATATACAGTATACGGTGGGTATGTACGATACCAAGGCAAGGCGATTAGCCTACTATAACCCAAGACTGCGTTGCGTGTGTGAGATAAGTATGTATCGATGAATCAACGGACGAACAACAATGAGATATGACTACAGTGGATGCAATGCGGAACGAAAGTGAGAAATGTATGTATGACTACAGTGTGGATGCGAACGAACAAAGGAGAGTGATACAGCACGAAGGACAGCGATACAGCACGGAAGCAAGCAAGCAATCGGGCAGCCAAGAAAACCAAACCCAAAATCCAAGAAATGAGGCGAAGCGAAACTGAAGGGTGACGTGGGGCTGCCTAACCCCCATCGTCGTCCGCCACCTCACCGTCCCTGTATTCGTCGTCATCGTCCCCTCCTCCTCCTCGTTCTGCTCATCCACTCCCTCCTCGCTCTCCGGTCCATCCCCATCCCCATCACCCAAATTGACATTCTCGCCCCCGCGCTCTTCCTCGTCATACCGGGCCTGCGACACCCGCGCGTGCGTGCGCTGCTCCTGGTGCATCGACGAACCCGGCTGCGTTGCTGCTGGTGCTGTGGCGCTGGGGCTGGTACCGGTGCCAACGCACTCGCGGCGGGCGGATAGTACCACGAGTACGTGTACGGGTGCGGGCTCTGTCCCGCGCCCGCCAGCCCCGACTGCCACGATCCACCCCCGGCCTGGCGCTGCCCACCCGCACCCCTCGCAAACTGCTGGCTATACGCGGCCGCCGCTGCTGCGAGCGAACTCGAGCTCGTAAACGTGGGGGGCGTGACCTGAGTCCGCGTCTGCATCTGCTGGGATGAGGATGGGGCTGAGGGCGGAACCGAAAGCGGAAGCGGAGGTGGATGGGTGTACTGCGCGCGCACTTGCCCTGTCGACGCAGGCTGCGGCACCAGCCGCGGCGGGGGCATGTGCTGGTGTCCGTGTCCGTGACCTTGTCCATGTGCCCCTCGCGGTACGACCTCAGGCGATCTGGTCCCCGACCGGGTGACGTTCATGCGCTTCAGTGGCGGTCCATCCCCCTCTGCCTCTGCGCCCGTGTGTCTGGGACGCTTCGCCCCTGCAACAGCCGTACTGAACATGGCTAACGGGGAGGTCGAAGCCGATTTCGAGGTGGGCGACGCGGAATTAGGCATAACCAAAGGCGGCAACGGCGTCGTCGTCAGCGGCGGTGGTCTGCCCAGAGCCGAGGACGCGAAGGCGCGATTGAGTGCCGGCGAACTCGAAAATCGCGCGATGGAGTGTCGGCGAGCTTGAAATCGCGCGAGCGAGACTCGGCGAGCTCGAAAGTGACGCCCGAGAGAGATTCGGCGAAGTTGATGGCCGACTGTTAAGACTTGTCGGTGAACTCAAAGTCGACGCCCTGAGCGCTGCCGGCAGAGAGGTACGGTGCATCGGGGCGAGCATTGACGCGGAGGTGGGTGCAGATGGGGAGGCCAGGGCGCTCTGCGCGGCGGCGAGCGTGCGAGTGGCGGACGCGAGGGTCCCCGGGTGCGTGTGGCCGCGCTTGCGCTTGCGCTTCTGCAGCGGCTGGGAATCTGTGGGGCCAGTCAGCACTGTGATAAAGGCGATGGGAAGAGGGTAGAGAAGACGACGAGATGCAAGGAACAACGAGAGCAAAAAGGAAGAAGAAAGTCGCGATCGACCACAGCTGTCTTCCATCGCACAAAACGGGCGAAAGTGCACCCACCTAACGGACTTGTACTCGCACTGGTACTGGCAACGGCGCTGAGATCTGCAAGATCGTCAGTTAAACGAAGTGGAGAGGGAAAGGCACCGCACCAAGAGCGATCTCCCTCCCCATCTCCTTCGCCTTTTCCTTTTCCTTTCCTCTTCCTCCGCACGTCCTCCCTGCCTCTCTCACCCTGCGCCCCGTCCCCACCCTCGTCTTGCTCATCCGCCGTCTCGTCCGAATCCTCCTCCTCCCCTTCCTCCTGACTCTGGCTCCAACTCTGGCTCTGACTCCCACTCCCACTTCGACTTCGGCTTCCCCCCTCCTCGTCCTCGTCTCCTACTTCTCCTCGTGCGCCGATCCCCCGACCGGTGGCGCTGGTAGTCGCACCACCTGCCCCCGCTCTAACTCTGGGTTTTGACGCTCGATCTACTCCCTGCTCCAGCGACCCCCAACCCGAGGTCAAGCCCCGCAGCGAGCGCGAGAACCTCGTCCGCCTCACCGCGATAGCGCGGGATGCCGTCGATGCCGACCTGGAGGGGAAAGGGAAATTAGCGGTGGCAAGGGAGGGAGGGAGAGAGTGGAGGAAGGGAGGGAGGGAGGAGCGGGAGTGCAAGGCAAAAAAAGGAAAAAGAGGGAACAAAAGAGGAAAAATGAAGACATCCAAATTGATAGCACAAAACGAAGAGAGAAAAAAGGGAAGATCCACACGCTGAACGTAGATGTCACAGACGGCGTCTCCACCGCCCCATCCCTCCGAATCTACACAGATCCACCACCGAGAAAAAGAAAAAGAAGACGGAAGAAAACAGGAAGGCTGAACGTGAACGGTACGCCCAGAAGATCTTAATGACGAACAGATAACGAGAGTGCCCACAACCAATCGCTGCGTGCCCCACGCCTGCACGCGACGCAGCCACCCAGCGTGCAGAAGCTCCGACATCTCCCGTGGGATGCATTCCCGCGCCCAATCCTCCGGATCTGCGGATCCATCACCGCAGAGCAAGAAAGAGGGGAATAAACGAAAGGAGGAAGAAAAGACCAAAGAAAACCCCGAGATCTTCGACCAGCAGAGTCGAGTAGCTGGTACACCCCTCCGACATCCTGGCGCCGTCTGCACGCGTCCGCCCTCTTTGTTTCGCGTATGGGTCACAGATGGTATGTGAGCGACCAAAAAATAAAACAGGCACTCGAGAGCTCGTTCCTATGGAACGCACTCCACCACTGTATTTGTTCTCGGCCACGTCTCGGTCCCGTCCGAGCGATGCATCTGCGCACCCAAGCTCTCGAGACATAAAGCGGGTACAGGAAGGCATGAGTCGACCGAGGAAGATGAGGTGCAGACTATGGTGCATTGCGCCGCTCGTCTGGTGCGCCTGCCTCCTCAAACTATGGGGTCGTGTCCACCACCCAGATAGCGTACATCCTGCGCGGGTGCACCGAAAGCTCCCGGATCCGTGCCAGCTAGATCTCCGCATCCGCAGAGCTTTAACACCAGTTATTGGAAGGTACATTCCACACTGTCGCGGAGGGCACCCAAGCCTCGAGTTTAGTGTTTTCCCCACCGTCTGCACACCCGTCCCTTCGCGGCCGCCGCTCGGGCGCGACTCAGTGTATGCAGGCCACCCGTGTCCTACAAATTGCGATTCGTGCACCCCCTGGCGTGCAGACAGACAATCCTGCAAACGCGTACCGCACATCCTCCTCCTCCATCGTGCAGGCATTTTTGGAGCAGGAAGAGATGAACGGAAGGAGGCGTAGTCCACGCACATCACATGAAGGCGGAAGGACAGCCCCACATATAAGTGGGGAGTAGAGCCGCCGCTCAGCAACATCCACACCCGCATCCAAGACTGGAGACACGACCTAACTCGACCGAAAAAAAGGAAGAGAAAAATCCAAAAAAGGAAGGAGGGAAGAGAAAGCGGGGGAGCCGCGTAGAAAACAAAGCGTATGGGGCCCGGAAAGGGCGTACAGATACAGAGAGCACGAGCACTAGTGGCATGACACCGATCGACGCGCGAAAGCTTAGGTGTAGCGCAGAACCCCGAGTGATAGAACCCGAGTGGCAAGACACGTGCAACAGTGGCGAATGCACCCGAAGCAGATCCGCGTCGTATGCACGAACGAAGTGTAGAAATTGGAGCCCGGGGAAGCAAGAGATAGAACCAGAGACCTGTGACCTACCTCCATCTTCGGCGGACACCGAAAGTTGCCGCGGTCCAGGAGGGTAGGGCTGATGTCGAGCGAGGCGAGCTCGGGGAGGGAGGATGGCGCGCGGAGGCGGCCGGATTCGACGTCAGATACCTAGGCAAAATGTCAGCGTTAAAAAAAGAGAGGAACAAGGAGACAAGGAAATAGGCACCTTGTAGTACGAGATGAGATGTTGCGCGACACCGGAGATGGTGAGCGAGAAGGTCTGCAAGACAACGGTTAGGCAGGGGGACACAGAGGAGATAATAACACGTACCTTCTTCATGAGCCCGTCGGCCTTGAACTTGTAGTTGTTCGTGAGGCTACCGACGAGCGTCCGCTCGCGCTGGCGATCAAGCGTATGCTGCCGCGTCTCGCCCCTCGGTCGACTTAGGCTGCCACTGTCTCCACCCTCGCCCCTTCCCCTCTCGCCCCTCTCATCCTCATCCTCCCCCTCATCGCTTCCTTTCCGCCGCCGCCCATGTCCTGCCCCCTTGCGATCCGTCTCCCGATACAGCAAAAAATTCCCCAATATCCGTGACGGGCTCCAAAACACGCCGTCCGTCCAGCGCTTGATGCCGCTCTCCTGCTCGTCGAATACAAAGACACTCCCGCTGGCGATCATGCGCCGCTCGGCGTCGACGAGGCGGCGCGTGACGCGCGGGATGAGCCCTCGGCGCGCGGCTTCGAGGATGAGGAGCGCGTCGCCGGTGGTCTCGATCCACCCGGACCACGGCGGGTCCTGCCTGGGGGGCGCCATCGGACGCTCCCGTCAACGCCCGTGGGGCGGGTTGTGGGCTCGGATTGAATTAGACTACATGCGCGACGCGGTCAGCTTTTTGCGGAATGTTACGGTATTGTCATGGACTTGCAGCTCCGTGTTTCGCCGTTTCTCTCCTGCTTTCCCCGATTGCTCTGTCTGTTCGTCGCGTTGGCAGTCGTTGTCTCCTCGTCGCTGTTGGCCGCCGCTGATGTTGGTCGTTGCTTGATGGTTCGCGGTGATGATTAGGTCAGCCAGCGCCTTTGTTTCCTGCGCCCATGAGGCTTTCATGCGCTTCGAATTCTGGTCTTCTTTTGATTCTTCAGACATAAATCTGTGCATCCCGGGTGCCTATGAAGATTGGATTTTGCTTGCTTCAAGTACCAGCATTTTATATATGGAACTCTGCTCTCGGCCATTCGGCCAATTCCGCTCTGTGCTTGTCCCATGCCTCCTCGCTCTAAAGTTCACCCTGCAAGACCTGATAGGGAAGCCGGCATCCCACAAACCTTCTCTCATAGCTGAAGCAGATTTTGGTGGAAAGCCCTGGTTCGACTCTGGGTTAGGTCGTACGCGTTAATGTCTTTGAACTTTTTTTTTTGTTTTCTTCCTGGGGAACTCTCAGCTGCGCCCGACTGAGGGCTCTCAGTTTATTCGAGTACGTTCTCAAGGTTCGTGGGTATGTGCATATTTTTGATTCAGAACACCACGCGCACTCAAATCCGCGCACCATTCTAGCCCGGCCCACATATTTACCCTCCCTAAGACCTAACAGGGAAGATGGTATCCCGTCCACAGAGAGCTGGTCACGGAACCTATATCTCAGGTAAGTCGAAAACCCTGGTTCGGATCCGGGTTGGGTCGTTCTTTGTCTCTCAGGCTTTTACTTATTCGTTCAATATTTTTTTGCCTCCCGGTCGGATTTTCAGCTGTGATCGAAGACTGCCAGGACTCGGGAAATTTTCAAGCCTGAGGCTCGAAGTGCATCTCGAACTGTGTCTCTCGAACCCATCCTGCAATCACCCTCGCAATACGGCTGGGAAGACCTAATAGGGAAACTGGCATCCCATCCACAAATCATAGATCAGTCCACTCCGAGATTGAGTGGAAATCCCTGGTTCGAATCCAGGTCAGGTCCGCCGAGATTTTTTTTCCCTCCCGGCCGATTCCCAAAGACCACGGGGGGCCGAGGAATTTATTCAAGCCGATGGTCGAGGTTACCGTCCATGCATCTTCAAATTCCGAATTGGCCCTCTCGAATAGACTGTCTCTGGAACCCATCCAAACTCCACGGCTTGTCACCCCCGCAATACCAGCTTGGAAGACCTAATAGGGAAACCGGCATCCCATCCACAACTCATCAAAAAGTGATGGCGCGAGATTCCGTGGAAAGTCCTGGTTCGAATCCGGGTTGGGTAGTTTCGTGTGTTGGTTGAAATTTTCACTTTTTCCCGACACTCGACCCGGTTTTGGTTCGTGACTCCCTTCCACTTGTGTTGCATACTTTGACTTCTTCCCGTCATCTTATTGGAACCCGACTAGGCAAAGGAAGAAGTGCTACGCCCTGTACATGTATGTCCGGGAACTTGTTCTCTCAAATGTCTTCAAATTAACTGCGGAATGACAAGGACGGTCCGACATATGCGCGGCCTACGTTGTCGTTTCATCAAAATGAATTGACCCGGCCGCCACCATAAGGTCGCAGCAATTTTGCGGTGGTAGCTGCTTGGCCATCGGATGTCGATTCAATTTAGATATTTTGGGTAAGACGGAAAGAAGAAACAGTGCAGTCGCCTTCTCTTGCTCACGACTTGCCGGACGACTCAATCGAGCAATCCACAACACTTGGGGGCGCGTCTTCCGTCTCAATGGATATCATCGAACTGTGGCCCAGGGAAGTCCACAGTTGTTGGCTCCCAAATAAAGATTTTGGACCTGATCCTCGCCACGTTCGTCGGCGTTAAACAATCATGCTGCTAGTTCCGCTCTGACTCGAACGCTTATTCCGGCGTCAGGGTTCAATTTATAAATCGCAGAGGTGAGTATTGTGCTCTTTGCAACAATGCGCTAATCCCGACGTCAGAGATATTACATTGCTCAGGGGGAGGGGCGGCATACGCCTGCAGTGTTTCGGCAAATCAGGCAAGAAATCAGGTGTTCTCATGCATATTCGTGTCAAGGGTTCCTCAAACCACAGAAACTATTCTGGGCTGGTAGGGGTAGGCGGACGGGTCCGCCCGGGATCATGGACCCAAGTGTTGTGTTGGCTGCTGCCTGACTGTGGTGTAGGTCGGGCGACTCGGGCATCTCGGCATTGGGCGGCTTGGTGCACGGTTGCTCCGATCGATACCATCTATTCTCTTGCGCATTCCCCATACTCAGCAACTTCTCCGGTGGAACATACTGAAACTACCCTTGGCAAATCCCGGGCTCAGTGGCTATCCGAAATATCTAAAGATCGCATGAAACGCCCATCATGTCTTCCCACGAAAACTATCTGGGCGTCGAGAACTGGCCTTTAACAATCACTTTCAAGACTACAGAGGCTTTCTCGTGCTATTTTCTCTATGCGACTTCATTCAATTCCGCCCTCTTGCCTTTCCTACTTCCTTTCGAGTTCCAATGCGGCTTCCGCTGGCCTCCAACGTTGCGAAACCTTTTATTGTCGTGATATCCTCTCTTCCTACCGGTTCTGCAATTTTGGAAACCCGATTGGCCAGAATATAACGCCAAACCGTCAAATGCTACGCCCTTGCGAACCTTCCCCGGCTCGGAGCTTCATCTCTCAATATTTCTTCAAACGAACAATCCAAGACCATTGCGGACCATGCACACTACGCCACCGGCGTTAATCATCTATTTCTGCGGCAGTTTCGTGAAAATGTATATAATTACCGCCACCAAATAGTTGAGCAATTTGTGGCGGTAAATTCTTCACCAATAGATGACGATTCAATTTGACGCCGCCGGATATTCTGGATCACACGGGGAAAAAAAAACTCTTTCCTTTCTCCAACACTTCTTCCGGCGATAGGAAGGAACTGGACAATGCCGTTCCTTCCTCCAACGCCTTTCGAACTGACAATCTGATGAATCAGCAGCGTTTGGGGTCGCGTCGCGTATTTCGTCCAACGAATATCATCAAGTAAACTGTAACCTTTGAGCCCAAAGTATCTGGTCCCAATCAAGGTTGTGTGTGCCTGGTTCTTTTAATATTCCACAGGATGGCTCGGTGCTAGTTCCGCTCAAATTGAAAGATCAAAAACAACTATTCTTGCGTCGATAATTTTGGGCTACCTACAGAGGTGAAGTCGAATTCTCCCTTCTCAGGATGTGCGTTGAAATAGTATTCCTCGAGGTCAGGGACGCTTCAGCGCCGCTATTGGCCGTCCATTCCAAACGGGTGTTCGATTTCAACTCGGCTGAAGAGGAACCGGTGGGGCAAGTCATAAGGTCATAAGCAGCAGTGGCAAATCAACGATGAGTGTATGATGTTGATTTTGAGAAAATCGATCATCAACTCGTTTGAGATAAGCAAATCAGTTCTCCGAGTTTATCGGCCTCCTTGTGGTATGTTGCACGTTTGTTTCTCGCACCAGTATCACAAATTCACAACTCTTATGGCAAGAAAATCTGCAACAGTGTCTTGGGACATCGATGAAGTCAAACTTCCCTCGTACTCAGGTCAATTCCAAACAAAATCGTTGGCCCTCGGCTCAGTTCATCGGCTCTGCTACAAATATCTACCTTGATAGAAATAACGCGCTGGCGACGTAATTATGGACGGCGCTCATAGCATCGGGAGAAACACCACAGACTGGTATACGAATTTGGGCATTTGCAGTTCAACTCTGGTTCCTCGTTGGCCCGACTCGTAGTATAAAATGGGTGAGGTTCTGCTCACAATTCTGCAAGCTGGAAATCTCCCCTGCTTATCCTCTCCGTTCGAAAATGGTCTTCTCCAAGATCTTCGCTCCTCTCTTCGCGATTGTGCTTGCTGCCGCGGGTGAACGCAACTCCTGCTGCGTCTCCGGAGGCGAACGCGTCGTCTGACATTGCGGTACCCGATGCTCACAACTACTTCTCAAAATCCTAACACGCTATTCCAGAAACGCACTCCTGGTAATGTCTATCTGTGCGATTCAACGGGCTGGGGACTCCCTTGTATCACCGAGCCCGCGGCTGATACTTGTGTGAACCTGCCTACCGCGCCTACCAACTGGCAAGACAGAATTCAGAGCTTCGGCCCTGACCAAGGTGCCACCTGTTACGGTACATGAATTCCGGACTGTTTTTCTTTCGTGTCTGATACATATTTTCTTCGTATCACAGGTTACCCGTGAGTCTCCGTTCGAGTTACTATTCTGTTCGAAGATTTTCAACGATTTCTGACACCAACAGGGACGTCGGGTGTGGCGGTGAGGAGTGGGGGCCCTTCACATACCGGGGCGATTCCACTGCTGGCTGGCCAACATTGCGCCCTTGGGGCCTTGCGGTCAGTTCTCACTTTATTCCACCTTTAGAAGCCGTAAAATAATTATAAAAATCCTATTAGATCAAAAGCATTTGCTGCGACATCAACAAACACACCTGCCCACACGGCGGCAGAGGCGGCAGCGGCCAGTGCCCAGGCCCGACACCTACACCGGACATGGTATATCTCCGTTTTCAAACTCCCAGTAAACTACTAATCCTATACTTGAAAACACGAAGTCACGGGAAATTGACAGAAAATCACGAGGTACCACGTGGAGTCACGTGAAATCACGTGGAGTCACATGAATTTCCTGTGCTCTCGGAACCCCGAGGCGCCGCGCGCTGCGAGCGTTAGCGAGCGGCAGTGCGGCGCCGAGGGCTCGGAATCCACCGTGTCTGTGCGGAACTAGGATTCGCGCCGAAGGCGGGTTGCCTATTCTTGTATAATCCTATACTTGAAAACACGAAGTCACGGGAAATTGACAGAAAATCACGGGGTACCACGTGAAGTCACATGAATTTCCCGTGCTCTCGGAACCCCGAGGCGCCGCGCGCTGCGAGCGTTAGCGAGCGGCAGTGCGGCGCCGAGGGCTCGGAATCCACCGTGTCTGTGCGGAACTAGGATTCGCGCCGAAGGCGGGTTGCCTATTCTTGTTACGGTTTATGCAGCGAACTATTACTACCCTAACGGCAACTACGGTGCCTGCGGCTGGATGATAAACAACGGGGACATGGCTGTCGCACTTGGACCGGATCACTGGGACAGCGGTGCACACTGTCCAAACCATGTGCAGCGCTGACACGTCTTGCAGCCGTATCATTCCGCTGACAGTATTAATGCGTATCTTCTCGAGGCTGTGAGCAGTGGCCGTAAAATGTTCCTGGTGTGTCACCCTTCACGAGAAATGCTGTAGTTTCCTGACGCTCAAGTCGCTATTACACACGACGATGAAACGCCGGTCCTCACATTCAAAGGACAACGAAATTCCGACCGACACCGAGCTGATCCCACGCATGTGTGAGAGGTATGATGTTGTTGTGAGTACCTGCGGTGCGGCACCGCGGTTCACATCACTTTGCTTCGGAGCCTTATGTCAAGCCAACAGAAGGAGTTGTCTTCAGCCATACGGATGCTACTATGCTACAAAAAGCTCCGAGTGCTCTGGTAAATCCAAACCCGACTGTTGGACTCCGCTCAACTGCCAAGTACGTAGCCATCCCTCCTCGAATCTTCGTTCTCTGACCATGTTTGTCTAGGCTCCACCTTTTCCCCGAAATCGTAAGAGAAGACCTTCGTGCGCGCGCATTCAACCGCGAGACCTCTGCGGGTCCCACCCACGAGTTCGAAGATCCTGCCTCCAAGGCAACGCCGGATGCCGAAAAGTGTGTTCAAACTCCCGACGACCAACCAAACCGAATGGCGTATCTTCTCTTGCTTGCAGCCTTGCGAATCTCGGCGACGCGGTCCTCCGCCTCATCGTGGCGGGCCTTGTATCGGAAATGTATCCCGGGCTTCAGGCTGCTCCGGCGGTGGTGAGTACAATGACTGTTAATTGGACGTTAAGAAACCCTCTGAGCTTTTTTCCTTGTACGTGGTGGAACAGAAATTGCGGGATTCGCTACTGGACGATGAAAACTTGGACGATCTGTGAGTCCCAAGTTTTCTAATAGAAAATGTTTCTGAGTTGTGCTGTGATAGATGCGAAAAATCCCAGTATCTCAACCGTGTCAACGGTTCTTTCGCACCTACCCGTGGCATCCAAAAACGCGATATTTTCAAACTCTTCTCTCTTCAGCTTCTACTGATAGCTAAAGGCCTTCAGGCATTCATCGGTGCGATTCAGTTGGAGCAGGGGTTCGAGTCTGCGAAAAGACTGCTCGATGCACCCTTCCGGGATTATTTAACCTCGGCGTACAACCTCCTGCGTGAATCGTACGGATACGCCTCGAAACAGATCAGCGTCCACATCGGCGCTCCTTCAATGCCCCAGCTCCAGCCCCCTCCCTCCTCATCTTCGCCCGACAGTTCGACCAACCACCTCGTGCTGTTAAACGAGAGCCTGAAAAAGAGCAACAGACAGGCCAGTTGGGTGTGCGCGGACTATCTGTCCGTCGGGGTGGATGCTGGGAGCAATGGCAATAGCCCCGCACCAGGATCCCCGCCGCGTGGGAGTAAAGGGGATGCGCAAAAGTGGTCGGTGGAGGTACTTGTTGATGGGGAAGTCTTCGGGTGGGCAGAGGGGAGAACGAAGAAGGCGACGCGGCGAAGCAGGCGCTTTCGCGGTTGGCCTGATGGGGTCTTTCAGAATTTCTGTCTTCTCTTCGATCGTCTTCTTCGGAAAAAAGCTACTAATAAAACTCACACACAAAATCCAAACGAATTTCGCATGTACTGTAAAAGGATGAATCTGAATTCAGAGTCAATGGTTGAAAATCAAGAGCAGATACATACATATCTCACACGCAGTCTTAGACTCTTAGTTTATCGTAGGCTATTCGCCTTGCCTTAGTATCGTACATACCTACCGTATGCTATATCTTGCATGATTAACTACGAGCCAGCTACGAGTTGGTACCGATACTACATATTTTCGTGCTGCGATATACTGACAAAAGGACGAGGACGGTCAGGCAACAAATGTAAAGGGTGCCTCATCCCACACGACATCATTGGAATGCACCTACAACGAACAAAGTCTCCTCACGAATGACCAAATCGTCGGGGCGGGCGTCCTCGAGATGCTGGATGCGCAGTTCCTTCCGGCGAGGGGCCTTGGAGGTCTGCAGAGGTCTGCAGCATCCGTTAGCAGCAGCAGAATGGCCTCTTCTAAAGGAGAGATCTGCTCGGGTCTTTCAGTCGCGGAGCTCGACAGCGGATTCGGAGGTCTGAAAGGTTGTCCATGCCCACAACATCTGGGAGTTCGGATTGCCACAGAATTTGCCACCATCAATGCCACGATCAATGACACCGGCAGACGGCACGCTTCCGCTGCCATCACTCCATCAAGCCATCAATTGCTCTGCCGTCTCTTCTCTTCCGCCTCCTTTCCCGCCTCTGCGACTTTGCTTGCTCCGTGCTGCCTGGATCAATGCAGGACCCGCAATAATATCACTTGATTACTGGCACCGGGACTTTCGGCGCCGCCCCGCGCTCGCGACCTCAAGTCCTTGGGCTTTAGAAAAACAAAAGCTTTGGCTCACTCCACAAGTACCACCGCCGATCGCGAACACACTAAAGACCTCCCGCCCTGCCGCCCCCGGCGTGTCTCAGGTCACGGAACAGGGGTGCTGCCTCTGAACCTCAAATATTTTGTGTAATGATAATGTAGTAAAAAATCCGATCATATTCAATTCCACACTGCTCTAGCCTTTCACAGTTTCAGGGTGGGCACACATGTACAAAAAACAAAATCAGTGTGCAGTGTCGCAAGTTGCCGTTGATGGCACTTTGATGGCCTTAGATGATTTGTTTGGCTAAATGCCACGGTCAATGCCACCGATCGATCATGCACGGTTCATTTCCCGGATGCTCTCCCCATGCCTGAGACATGTGCTATTCCAGCGGCACGCCGGGTTGGTTAATTATGAAACACCGAAATTACGGAAAATGCTGTGTGCACTCAGTGGCATGTGCATTTTGTCTCGATCCTTGTTCCGAGATCACCCGGACCATTCTGTGCCTGCTCCTGAATTGAAGGATATATATTCAGCTCCTCATCCCTGGTATTAGATATGACCACCCTCGCAGCGTACTATGATGGTGGCTTTGCACCCATCTCCCAATTCCCCGCCGAACTTCTGATCGAAATATTCTCACACAACATCTCCGTCGGCTTCCTCGATGGAGACACCGAGTTTTTGACCGAGCTGGACCGCCTGGCGAACGTTGGGCTCTTGACGTTGTCCCAGGTGTGTTCACGATGGCACAGCATCGTTTTTGACACCCCCAGACTGTGGTCGGTGTTGCCCTTGCACGGGGTTCTCTGGCGCACACCATTTGGCCTCGCAAAAACGATCGCATTGTTATCGGCTGCGTTGGCGCGTAGCCGGAACACTCCACTTTCGGTGGCGATCTTCGAGAGCCTGGCGCCTCGGAGCGGCAAAATGACGACCCACCATCCTGTATTCCAGCTACACCTTTTCCATGGCGAACATCGATTTCTCTTGCTTGAAAGGGAAACTGCCGCTTCTGCGGAGCCTCAGAATCATCACCCTCACGATGCCACGGCCCCCGCATACAGTGGACTTTTTCGTGGGAGCCTCGCAGTTGAAGAGTCTCACGTTCTCCGCGGCGGCGCTCGACACAATCAGTACTATCGTACCCATCCCACAACTCAATGAATTTGGATGCTGGGGCGTGACGCCTGATACCGTTGCCCGCGCTCTATCTCTAGCATCCAAGTTGCCTTGGGGTGCGCGGCTTTTCCTCTCGTTGTTCTTTGACGTCCAGCCAGCAGACACAACTCAACCAACACCCCTACACATTTCACCCACGAGCTTGACCATTTCCTGTCTCGAAATACTTTCTTGTCACCATCCACATGCAACCTCTCAACCGCTCGGCCACATTTTTGAGGGTCTGACGTTGCCGAACTTGGAGGAACTGACACTGAAGTACCATCGTCGGCCGTTGATTCTGGAATGGCCACACGAACAATTCCTCAGATTGTGCGAGCGTTCCGCATTCCCTCTGTGCCTCAATGTGCTCCGCATCGCCGACCTCCGCATACCAGAACGGGAGCTGATCCAAGTTCTGTCTGTGCTGCATACACTCGAACATCTCGAGATCATGGAGGGGAATGGCGACTCCGGCGCGGACTCTTCCGATTTCCTCTCATCACCGACAACGTTCTCCGCGCTCTCACATTCCCGGCACGCCGTCTGATTCCGCGGCTACGCCATTTCGCCTGCGACTCACACTGGCAGCTGCAGTGCGCATGTGATGTCTTTCTCGACTTTGTGAAGTCGCGGCTGGAGGAGCCTGCGTTGAATGTCTTTCGCGTCGAGATATGGTCACCGCCGGATGGCGATGAGACATTGTTTTGTGCTGCGTCGTTTCACGCGCGGTTGCAGGACCTTGCGGCAGACAGTAAAGGCACGCTCCTGTACGACCTCACGGCGAGAGTCGTATAGCAGCCCCACCAGTCCGCCAGCGCATTACCCTCCTGGTGCGAAAGCTTCTCCTCGGCACGACTCGGTATTCGATTCCGCCTGCACTTTCGCGTATCGCTGCCTACGTCCTTCAAGTGCCGTGATGTCAGGCGTCTGTGTTTGGGGTGCGGATGCAGCAAGTAAAGGGTGTATTAGTGCCGACAATATTTATCCAATAAATAATTTTCAAACGCAAGCCCCAAAAATATAGCCTGTCAGTGTCGTGTTATATCATACACATGCATGCTCACTGCGCTTTCACCAAATTCGCCCCGGCTGAGCTATTCTTCAGTTAGTACTGAAGGTTATGGCAGTTCCTTTGTACAGATAAAGACTTGTGTGCGCGCGACTCAAATTTGCGTGCGCATATGACATTCCAGGTCCAGTGGAAACCCCTGTCCCGGGACATACCGAACGGTGTGGGCTGGTATCAGCTCGCCTTGGGAAAGCAAAACTTACAGCCTGGACCACAGCCAACCAAAGTGAGACTTGGTATTGGCCGGTCCTGGTTGGTATAAAAGTATTCTCAAACTCCGAATTTTTCGCCACGGGTGTAAAAATACATTAGGGCTACCTCCTGCTTGCTCGTCACGCTTCTTGCACCACCGCCGTCTGTTCGCCCCGCCGCCACCTTTCCCACATGCCGCCACGCATCTTGTGTCGCTCGTCACCACCCTGTTTCCCGGAGCCCGCCAGACGCCCGATGTACCGCTACCTGGTCCTCACCCTTGTCATTTTCACAGCTGCCCCGCATTCACCTACGCTCAAAAGTCAGTCAGCCGCTGCATGATCAACAAGTCGTTAAAGAGATGCATACCTGGAAATGCTCGTCCATGAGGATAATTGTAATGTGTTGCGCGAGGCAGTAAATGTGCCAGCATTTATACATCTCCTCCAGACGTCCTTATCCACTTAGACTCACACAATTATGGCGAAAAAAATGGGTTTGGAGAAACTACATAGATACAACCCCTTTTTTCAGCATCACCAACCCCCCGCAACATCGGCAGTGCGATAAGCGAGGATAATATTATTCTACCCCCCACGCACGCTCAAATATACAAAGCATAGGGTTGAAATGGTGCGATGTCCTGTGAGCGGGGTTCAGGACAAAAGGGGAATCGAACCCCGGTTACTCCCTACGAAGAGGAGACCGACACCAGTCGGCGCCCCAGACTGCTCTTGCGAACAGCCTGAAACGACCCCCCTAAGTTGCTAAATATCATTTCATTTGCGCAAGCGCATATTAGTTTTCTCAAGTCAAATAAAAAAACCAAGGGGAAAGGGAGGAGGAAGGGGGGTGGAAAAGAGAGAAGGTCAGAGGTATACAGACGCACGGTGTCTAGTCTTCAAGAGAAGCCCCAGTTCACTGCATCGACACCATATCAGCGACCACCCTGTGGGATGATAACTCCCTTCAAAAGCTGGGGTGGCATGAGATTAAGGGGAATGAAAGGAGAAAGGGCGCGCACCTGGCTGAACTCTTCATCGTTTTGAATCGCCAGCGAGAGGTAGCGGGGGGGTGATCCTCTTCTTATTGTGTTCATGAGTGACGTCGCCGG
The DNA here is from genome assembly GCA_029378375.1 of Mycena olivaceomarginata. Taxonomy (NCBI): domain Eukaryota; kingdom Fungi; phylum Basidiomycota; class Agaricomycetes; order Agaricales; family Mycenaceae; genus Mycena; species Mycena olivaceomarginata. Next base: position 75,271 of record JARKIC010000483.1, on the reverse strand, counting down.
CGAGCTCTACAATCTCGGTGACGAGATACTCAAGAACGGCGGCAACGTAGACTAAAAAAGAGTGAGGGAAAAAAGCCAGTCAACGAGAAGACTGCGCACCAGATGCTTTCACGCTGACACGTTTGTTCAACCGACGCTTGATCCTGGCTGTCGGAAAGGAGTAAATACGAGGTCTTCTTCGATTGCCAGTGGTTGATGTTGTGCAGCTGGCTGCGTTGCGGCGGTGACCTGTGCTTGCTGCGCTGTGGAATTTCCACTGCGGGCAAAGTTAAGTAATAGGTATGCATGTTGGGGTACTAGGATGTTGAACAACGTCAACAATGGTAGCGAAAAGCACACATGTAGGACACATACCAGCTCCAGACATCTTCAATGGATATGATAGTAGGAGAAAAGGGTGAGGTCTTAGGATGAGTACGCATTTGTTCCGCCTCCTGACCCCTATCCCGATGAGGAAGCCTTTTTTTGGTTCCGCGGATAATCACTGTCAATCAGTGGCAGTGCGTCTGCCATACCGGCAGTCCTCTGGAAAAATTCAAGACGAAGATGGAGAGGGATTCCAACAATGGGTATTCGTTCGACTTCGTCGACTCCAGGCTCAAGCCGGAGGAAATTGCTGCACTTAAGCAGGTTCCAACCCGTGCGGACCTGGACCGCGCGTGCGACCGTCGCTTGGAACGAAGCTGCAGCCATTGCGACACAGTTTTGTGGGATGGAGATCCCCGAGCTTCCTCTCTCGAGCGACGACATACATCCCCATTTCCGTCCGTCAACCACATCTCGGGACGCGGCTGGAGATCCCGAATCAGAAGCCAATACTGACGCAGAAAACCGACAACTTGGAGTATTCACTGACTTCAAACGATGTCGATTTCGAGTTGGATACAGTGCACCGCCTGCCCACATGCACTTCAAGAGGTGGTGCGCTCAAAGGACAAGCTCACTGACAAGGTGCTCGGGAAGAATTTGACATTTTCCCAAGCCTTTGCGCATGCGGCCCACCATATTGTGACGGAGAGCTACCTGGCAGAGGAGGTCGCGAAAGACGAGGCCGAGCTTGAGGCAATTGAACAACAATTGGACGCTGACCCCGACACGCCGTTGATTGCTAATTTGCTCAACCCAACCCCAAAGACCCCGGCGCTCAGAACCATATCTACATTCCTCCCATCCGACGGCACACTAATTCCTCGCCACGTACTGGTAGCCCAACGTCGGCGCCACTGTGCCGAGACGAAGGTGAACTCCGAGAAAGGCCGAGACTTTCGAACCAACGTCGAATATCTTGGCTGGAAGTTTTCGCTCAATCACGCGGCGCACCAGTTGAAGGAAGCTCTTCAACAAAGCGAAGGAATGCGCCAGGATACAATGTTTCAAAAAACCAGATATCAGCGGTGGGTTGCGACTGGCAGGGCCGTTGAGTGGAGTCTGGGATGTAGGCTTGATGTTGCTCTTAAAGACGTGCACAGTGCGTATTCCTTCTTGTTACGCCGTCAAACCTGACACACTTGAAAGTTCCAAATCTGCGTAGCCGCAGTGTCAGTGCTATTACTCCGATACAACTGGACTCCCTTATTATCATGCCCAAAGTATCTGGTCCCGATCAAGGTTGTGTGTGCCTGGTTATTTTAATATTCCACAGGATGGCTCGGTGCTAGCTCCGCTCAAATTGAAAGATCAAAAATAACCATTCCTGCGTCAATAATTTTGGGCGACCTACAGAGGTGAAATCGAATTCTCCCTTCTCAGGATGTGCGTTGAAATAGTATTCCTCGAGGTCAGGGACGCTGCAGCGCCGCTATTGGCCGTCCATTCCAAACGGGTGTTCGATTTCAACTCGGCTGAAGAGAAACCGGTGGGGCAAGTCATAAGCAGCAGTGGCAAATTGACGACGAGTGTATGATGTTGATTTCGATCATCAAACTCATTTGAGACAAGCAAATCAGTTCTCCGAGTTTATCGGCCTCCTTGTGGTATGTTGCACGTTTGTTTCTCGCACCAGAATCACAAATTCACAACCCTAATGGCAAGAAAATCTGCAACAGTGTCTTGGGACATCGATGAAGTCAAACTTCCCTCGTACTCAGGTCAATTCCAAACAAAATCGTTGGCCTCGGCTCAGTTCATCGGCTCTGCTACAAATATCTACCTTGATAGAAATAACGCGCTGGCGACGTAATTATGGACGGCGCTCATAGCATCGGGAGAAAACGCCACAGACTGGTATAGGTATACGAATTTGGACATTGGTTCAACTCTGATTCCTTGTCGGCCCGACTCGTAGTATAAAATGGGTGAGGTTCTGCTCACAATTCTGCAAGCTGGAAATCTCTCCTGCTTATCCTCTCCGTTTGAAAATGGTCTTCTCCAAGATTTTCGCTCCTCTCTTCGCGATTGTGCTTACTGCCGCGGTGAAACCCAACTCCTGCTGCGTCTCCGGAGGCGAACGCGTCGTCTGACATTGCGGTACTCGATGCACACAACTACTTCTCAGAATCCTAACAACGCTATTCCAGAAACGCACTCCCGGAAATGTCTACATCTGCCCTGCAACGAGATGGGAAGGCATCTGTACCACCGCGTCCGCTGCCGATACCTGTAAAAACCTGCCCCTCTGGCAAGACACCGCCCAGAGCTTCGGTCCTGATGCAGGCGGCACCTGCTATGGTGTGTGAAGTCTCGAATGTTTCTGTTTCGTGCCTGATATGTATTTGCTTCGTATCACAGGATATCCGTGAGTTTTCCTTTGAGTTGCTATTCTGTTCGGATATTTTCAACGAATTCCGGTACTAACAGTGACGACTCGTGTGGTGGCACTCCCTGGGGGCCCTTCACATACCCTGGGGATGACACCGGTGGCTGGCCAACGGCGCGCCCTTGGGGCCTTGCGGTTAGTTATCGCTTTATTCCTCGTTTAGGAGCCGTAAAGTAATCATGAAATCCCCTTAGATGAAAAGCATCTGCTGTGACGTCAACTCGCACAACTGCCCACAGCCCGGTGGCGGCGGCGGCGGCGGCTGCCCAGGCTCGACCCCCTTACACCGGACGCGGTATATCTCCGTTTTCAAACTCCCAGAAAACTACTAATAATTATGGTTTATGCAGCGACCTATTACTACCCTAACGGCAATCTCGGCGCCTGCGGCTGGCCGATAGACGACGGGGACATGGCTGTCGCACTTGGAACGGAGCACTGGGACAGCGGTGCACACTGCGGGCAACAAATAACCGTTACATGTACGCATATTTCCACTCACTTAATCATGGGTATGAACATTTTTTTCAGTTGGCGGTTGCCACCATCTGTGCTACCGTCGCAGACTCGTGCCCCGGTTGCCAGCTTCCCAATGGGATCGACTTGACCCAAGGTGCCATGGCTGCGCTTGATCCGGATTGGATTCTCCACGGCCGTCGACACTGTCCAGTGGGGCTTCGCTTGATCAGAGCTGGTATCCCCACGGTTATAACACTGCCAGTGTCCAGTGGGGCTTCTGACTCCCTTCCCACTCGCTGCTGCCTCCTTTAGTTGTTCATCTTGATCAAGTTGGTTTGGTCTCCTGAAAAAGGCGGGGAAAGATGTGGTTCTCTGATTTGTTCTTGTGCGGACTAATTTCATCTTTGACCATTATTCTGACTATTATTTCCCTATCCCTGATCCATGGCCCCCATTCTTACTGCGTCTTCGTTCGTGTGGGAGTGTTGTAGGATGGCGTCCGAAGCCTCCGACACCTTATATCCGGCCCTTGTTTCAGTCCCTTATTTCCATTATTCCGTTGCTATACACATGCTCCTCCACCCCACTTTCATCTCTTATTTCCAATCCCTTCTTTAGATATTTCCACTATCTCCCACTACCATTGCCATATACACGCATTCCACTATATATATATTGTATCCTTCCCCTACTTACATGCAATTCGATCCCCCACTTTGTCCTGCTTCACTTGTGCCTGTGTTGTGGTCCCTCACTCATTCTCCTTGTCTAAAAAAAGAAGATAAGGTTCTGGTTTCTAATGTGTCTTGAAAAGAGAAGTTACCGGTTGTAATCCGTGTTTGTAATACAAATTCAAGTGTTTGCCTCTTCTTTTTGACATCATAAAGCCGGCGACTAATCGCATATAAATACTTGCGACCTTTGGCAAGACAAGACTAAGCCGATTTCAAGGGGTTTGTCACTCACAATCTTCGGTAAAGTTGAGTTTGGGCAGTAGCTATAGTGTCAACGGATATCGGTTTCCAAGAAAACTGTTTTGACTTCGTAGCCCAACCACTACATCTCGATCCCAAGCTCAGCCGCTACAGTGTTCCTCCAGGCTCGCGTCCTGCTCCCTGTGCACGACGGGATCAAAGACATGACCATTGACAAGTGTTTCGCCTCCTATCAACGGGAACATACGGTCCAATATCTCGTCGTGTCCCCCCCAAAAGGTGATGAAAATCGTCCATTTCAAGGGTCATGAAGGGATTTCTGTTGATATGACACGACCGGATATACTCTTCCAGAGCCACGAGCAAGATATCAACGCGTTCGTCCCCCCGTTCTAGAAGAGGGATCCGTATCTGAATACGCCGGATGCGAGGGAACTGTTCATGGTGGGGGTCCAACGTCTCGATTTGGCTGAGTACGTGAATGCAGGCTGCGGCGCCTCTTCTACGTTGAGGTACACCGTTTCCAGTGCCGGGAAGAGCTTTATTACGGTCTGCCACAAAGCCTCCCCCAGGTCGAATCCGTCAACTTATCTAATCCATCCGGACGGGATGTTTGAGAAAATTCTCCAGGTAGAAAGATTTCCGACTCGTCGTATTCAAAAACACATGATAACACAGAAAACTCCTCGTATCACAACTAGTAGTGCCTTATATTTTGGGGTCTAATATCATAAGGAGGTCCAGGAGGCTAGCCAATTCTGAAAAGGTAATTTGTTCCAGGAACTTGTTGAAATATAAGAAATTAAACAAAAGTGTCTGCCGGACAGGCCAAAAGGCTACAGAGCACTAGCCCGGTCTTCGAGCCAAACCATGTTCGAAAATTCAAATTGTAATTACTGGCCTAAAACCCATTCTAATAGTTCAATCAGCTTGAAAATATGTCTCCGACTCTTCCACAATACTCTGGGACCACCAGAGTGACCTAGAGGATGAAAGTTCTGTGTTTTCTGTGCCAGTGTGGGTGATTGAACATTAAAAGTAAGAAATCGGGTTACCATTCCACAATTGTGTGGAACGCAGTACATGGGAAGAATTAGTTACATCTCTGGATACCCTGTACGATGTTATATCTCTTATCGAACATATTATGGGTGATAGCAAGGTGGTTTTCTGTGTGCGCGGTGCCATCAATTATGGCATCAAATATAGTCTCTGTTACAGACCTCTATATGGATGACGATCAAGATGTATCCGTATATGGTCTGTTAGCAATCACGACCCCATTAGGGAGACACGGACTGATTTTCAAACAATGTGTTGCGGTGCATACACCTCAATAATAAATCCAGAAATATTTGAGGACATAGAAAACTCGAAAAGAGAGGAGGCTCTCTCTTACAGCTAAGTAGCACATCCAGTGCCCATGATGATATGTGATCAACTTGCGGAAGCCAAATTTTTGATCAAATTTCAAGCTGATTTCATATTGGGATATCGGCTGTGTGGATCACTTGACTTCCGCAGCACAAAATGAGTGAATGGTGCTTTTATATACGTATGAATATTTTCTGATTTATTCAGGTCTCACCGCCTGTGGTATAAAGGAAGGAACGGCTGGCGACACAGCCACCATATTGCGTAATCAGTCGGTGTCTTCCCAAAGGGGTCGTGATTGCTATAAGACTAAAACCTTATCTTCTTTCCCTGCCTTTTCAGGAGAACAAACCAACTTGATCAAGATGAACAACTAAAGGAGGCAGCAGCGAGTGGGAAGGGAGTCAGAAGCCCCACTGGACACTGGCAGTGTTATAACCGTGGGGATACCAGCTCTGATCAAGCGAAGCCCCACTGGACAGTGTCGACGCCGTGGAGAATCCAATCCGGATCAAGCGCAGCCATGGCACCTTGGGTCAAGTCGATCCCATTGGGAAGCTGGCAACCGGGGCACGAGTCTGCGACGGTAGCACAGATGGTGGCACCGCCAACTGAAAAAAATGTTCATACCCATGATTAAGTGAGTGGAAATATGCGTACATGTAACGGTCATTTGTTTCCCGCAGTGTGCACCCTCGTCCCAGTGATCCGTTCCAAGTGCGACAGCCATGTCCCCGTTGTTTACCCGCTCATTTCAGTCGCGGATAAGGCTGTCAGGGTAGTAATAGTTTGCTGCATAAACCGTAATTATTAGTAGTTTTCTGGGAGTTTGAAAACGGAGATATACCGTCTCCGGTGTAAGGGGTCGAGCCTGAAAAGCCGCCGCCGCCGGGCTTTGGGCAGTTGGAGGCGTTGACATCGCAGCAAATGCTTTTCATCTAAGGGGATTTCATGATTACTTTACGGCTCCTAACATGGAATAAAAGCGATAACTAACCTGAAGGGCCCAAGGGCGCGCTGTTGACAAGCCACCGGTGTCATCCCCAGGGTGTGTGAAGGGCCCCCAGGGGTCGCCAACACACCAGTTGTCGCTGTTAGTGCCGGAATTCGTTGAAAATATCCGAACAGAATAGCAACTCAAAGGAAAACTCACGGATATCCTGTGATACGAAGCAAATACATATCAGGCACGAAACAGAAACATTCGAGACTTCACACACCATAGCAGGTGCCGCCTTCATCAGGACCGAAGCTCTGGGCGAGGTCTTGCAAGACGGGCAGGGTGTTACAGGTATCGGCCGCGGACGCGGTGGTACAGATGCCTCCCCATCCCGGTTGAGTGCAGAGGTGGACATTTCCGGGGGTGCGTTTCTGGAATAGCGTCTTAGGATTCTGAGAAGTAGTTGTGAGGCATTGGGTACCCGCAATGTCAGACGACGGTGTTCGCCTTCAGAGACGCAGCAGGAGTTGCGTTCACCACGGCAGCAAGCACAATCGCGAAGAAAGGAGCGAAGATCTTGGAGAAGAACCATTTTCGAACGGAGAGGATAAGCAGGAGAGATTTCCAGCTTGCAGAATTGTGAGCAGAACCTCACCCATTTTATACTACGAGTCGGGCCGACGAGGGAACCAGAGTTGAACTGCAAATGTCCAAATTTGTATACCAGTGTGTGGTGTTTCTCCCGATGCTATGAGCGCCGTCCATAATTACGTCGCTAGCGCGTTATTTCTATCAAGGTAGATATTTGTAGCAGAGCCAATAAACTGAGCCGGGGACCAACAATTTTGTCTGAAATTGACCTGAGTACGAGGGAAGTCTGATTTCATCGATGTCCCAAGACACTGTTGCAGATTTTCTTGCCATTAGGGTTGTGAATTTGTGATACTGATGCGAGAAACAAACATGCAACATACCACAAGGAGGCCGATAAACTCGGAGAATGTCTCAAACGAGTTTGATGATCGACTTTCTCAAAATCAACATCATACACTCGTCGTTGATTTGCCACTACTGCTCATGACTTGCCCCACCGGTTCCTCTTTAGCCGAGTTGAAATTGAACACCCGTTTAGAGTGGACGGCCAATAGCAGCGCTGCAGCGTCCCTGACCTCGAGGAATACTATTTCAACGCACATCCTGAGAAGGGAGAATTCGATTTCACCTCTGTAGGTAGCCCAAAATTATTGACGCAGGATCGGTTATTTTGATCTTTCAATTTGAGCGGAGCTAGCACCGAGCCATCCTGTTATTCAAATAACCAGGTGCACACAACCTTGATCGGGACCAGATACTTTGGGCTCAAAGGTTACAGTTGACTTGATGATATTCGTTCGACGAAATACGCGACGCGACCCCAAACACTGCTGATTCATCAGGTTGTCAGTTCGAAAGGCGTTGGAGGAAGGAACGGCATTGTTCAATTCCTTCCTATCGCCGGAAGAAGTGTTGGAGAAAGGAAAGAGTTTTTTTTCCTCGTGTGATCCAGAATATCCGGCGGTGTCAAAATTGAATTGTCATCCATTAGGGGACTTCACGGTAGGGCCGATTTTCCTGTTTGTGAATAAAGATATTCATTTTATGGGACGAATAAAATCGTTGTTTGTGGAATAAATGTGTGATCACCCCATTTGAGTCCCAGGATATTTTTATATTTCTATAGCATCAATTCCACCTGCCAGGCACACAAAACACTTTAGGTGCGCCATCTAGTCATCTGACCCTATATCAGCTAAACAAGTTGGATCAGGGACTTTTTTTTTCTATATATTTTTTTTGACGGGAGGGCAGGACTGTCGCAGCTGATGAGCGGGAGAGGTGGGATGACAGGCAGGAGAGGGGCGGGATGATGGGCGAGATGAGGCAGGACGATGGGCGGGGAAGGCGGGACAACGGGCGGGGAAGGCAGGATGATGGGTGGGATGAGGCGGGATGGGGGCAGGGCGGTCACAGGCAGCTTGCTTACTCAAGCAGGTATATATTCCACAAAAAAATGTTTATTCCACAAACAAGATTAAATCTTGTTTGTGGAATATTTTTATTTTGGGAAAATATTCGTCCCATCAGTCCATTATTTTTATTCTCAAACGAGATATTCGGCCCTACCGTGAAGTCCCCTATTGGCGAAGAATTTAACGCCACAAATTGCTCAAACCATTTGGTGGCGGTAATTATATCCATTTTCACGAAACTGCCGCAGAAATAGATGATTAACGCCGGTGGCGTAGTGTGCATGGCCCGCAATGGTCTTGGATTGTTCGTTTGAAGATATATTGAGAGATGAAGCTCCGAGCCAGGGAGCGATCACAAGGGCGTAGCATTTGACGGTTTGGCATTACATTCCGGCCAATCGGGTTTCTAGAATTGCAGAACCGGTGTCGAAGAAACAGGTAGTTCTATGGTGGACTGAGGTCGAGGGAAGGTCGTGCTTGACTTCGCTGCAAAGCTGTAGTAGACAGGAGACTAATAGAATATAACTTGGACTCAGCTCGTTGGACTCTCGCCTATACTCAAGGCGCTCGGTAACTCGCTCAGAATCAACCCAAGAAGTCCTAACTCGAAGGATCTTGAGGAAGATGAAGGTAGAAGCCAGAAAAGAAAGTCCCTGTTTCATCCAGGTACCGATCTTAAATACATGATCGGGATGATTGTCACGCGTACTCTCGCGTCACCAGAGCCCTGCGCAACGATCCAATACATGAATGAAATGTAAATAAAATGTCCATGAGCATAAAAAGCTCGAGATAATTACCATACCAACTGCTAACACAACTCCAGTGTAACACCAACCGGGACACGCGCAAAGACAGTATAGGGAGACATGCTGCCGCCTCAGCACTTGTCCAGAGGGTGCCCAACCTCGGACGCGTCAATCCCAAGCGCGAGCCGAGAAGGTAGGAACACCAGAGCCGCGCTTCACAGAAGCTGGCCCAGGTACAAGGGAGAGGGGAAGAAAAAATAAGAGATGAGGTGAGTAACGTACTAGGAAAATGGTAGAGTCCACACAATCCAGCCCAACCCTCTAATCCATCGAAGCGGCGCGTAAGAACATTGCGCAACGAAACCAACGCGGTCAGGTGACCTCTTGATGCGTGGTTGAAAGTCGTAGATGTGAGTGATTTGTCGTGTATGAGCCAGTAATGCGTCTCGGGACGGTACAGTTGAAGTACCTGTGCGATAAGGAAAGATGATGAAAAATATAGAGTGAGTAGATAATAGGTGGCCGTTAACGCCCGTTGAGGAACCCGAACGCATCATACATAATTGCATGAGCGACGAGCGAGCCGGGAGGCACTTTCCACACCGGCAGGCAGGGAGGATATCACGACAATAAGAGGTTTCGCAACTTTGGAAGCCAGCGGAAGCCGCATTGGAACTCGAAAGGAAGTAGGAATGGCAAGAGGGCGGAATTGAATGAAGTCGCATAGAGCAAGTAGCACGAGAAAGCCTCCGGACCAGGACTCTGTAGTCTTGAAAGCGATTGTTAAAGGCCAGTTCTCGACGCCCAGATAGTTTTCATGGGAAGACATGATGGGTGTTTTCATGTGATCCTTAGATCTTTCGGATAGCCACTGAGCCCGGGATTTGCCAAGGGTAGTCTCAGTATGTTCCACCGGGGAAGTTGCTGAGTATGGGGAATGCACCAGAGAATAAGTAGATGGTATCGATTGGATCAACCGTGCACCAAGCCGCCCAATGCCGAGATGCCTGAGTCGCCCGACCTACACCACAGTCAGGCACAACACTTGGGTCCATGACCCCGGGCGGACCCGGCCGCCTGCCCCTACCAGCCCAGAATAGTTTCAGTGGTTCGAGGAACCCTTGATACGAATATGCCATAACAAATTCCGTACACGCCGCTGCAGGGATGGGGACGTGATTTAGGAACGCCGCGCAAGAGGCAACGTCATCCGAAAGCCCTAGTCGTCCCAACTTCTGGAGATCCACGGAGGGGTAGAGTCGATTTGGCGGGGATGGCATAAGCAATGGAGTTTCAGGGTGTGCAGATGCGGACAGGAACGGAGCATATCGAGCAACTTGTTGAATGTACGAGGAAGGGCGGGCAAAGAGGGGGTTGTCTGCATCAAGGAAAGTGTATTCAGGCCACTGAGGGAAGTCCATGGAAAATCGACGTCTTTTAACCTCAATTGACCTAGGCTGGGTAGTAGATCGAATAGCGCATCAGGGAGAGCCTCGAAGAAACCCTCGGGAAGTGCGTTCCGTTTGTAGTGAGGATTCACGGAAGGGGAAGATAGGATGGGGAAATTGTAATTTGGTAGCGTGGCAATCAAGTTGTAGACGGACTGTGCTTCCCCGCTAAGCTTAAGCGCGCGAATGCGCTCGGAATGGTCCAGTATAGCCTCGATATAGGTGGGGAATAAAAATTCCAGCTTCAAAGACAGGAACGACGCCCGAAAGTTGAGTTGAGAGAGGACACGGGGGAGGTCTCGGGGCAATGTGGGGGCGCTGATGCATGCCCACAGTGCATGCGCCGCCAGCGCAAGTGCGCGCCAATGCCGACAAACGTACATGATTTTCGTCCATTTCAGATTAAAGAGGGCGTCGGAATCAACGGCATAGAGGAGCTCGGTCGGAAGGCTGAAGATCGGGGCCATTGCATTTCGTTTCGCTTTCAACACTGCGATTTCGGTATAGTGACAGGCAACTTTGTCGTCAACGGCTGACATCGTGGCTCCAAAGTCTGTCGATGACGCTGTCTACCCTGAGGGGTCGGGTGCGAGATGAGCCCGAGTAACACGAAGCTAAGCGAATAAACGAGGTTACTTACGCGGGCTATATCTCATCAGATTCCAAGTTCACCACGGAAGACAGCAAAGACGCCAGCCGTGATGATGGTAAGAGCCAGGAGGGCCGGAAGCAAATAGTGGCAAAGTGGCGGAAGAAAACGGAAGTTTCTCGGAAGCAACCGGCGAGCATTCAAGTGGCGGTTCGCTTGGTTCAATGCCCGATTTCAGACATTTGCGCGAACCAGATATTGCAGAAAACTAGCTCAATGGACTCCGTTCCGTCTTTTGACCAGTGCATCTTGCTCGACTTCGACAGATTTTCCATATTGTTTTCTATTCGATCCGAACATTCGGCACTAGGTTTTGACCCGATGTTGGAGCCACTGTACTGGTATCGCGCCTTCTGCAAAGCTCAATCCCTGGGATTAACGTGTATTCTGCCCGTAATCAAGTTCGATCGTCCCGCGGTTCAACAGACTCGCTTCCGAGTATCTGAAATCTTGGCTTCCGTGCTTGTACAGTGTGTCAAGGATTAAACTTCTAAGCCCGAATAAGGTGCAACCACTACGGCCCTGCTTTGAAGAAAGGGAGTTTTGATTTACATGTTTGTGTGCAGATGATGGCTGGTACTTGCTGCTAACATTGGGTTAGGGTGTGCGAAAAAAGACCCTTGTGTTTTCTTCTTTATTTCGTGCAATACATACATCCCTTTAGCATTACATCCGTACTACCCCGCAATCGAGGCGGAATGTTGCTCGTCGCAGGTGTTTACCTAGCTCCCTTGTGACTTCTGCGTGTCGATAATCCACTCTAAAAAATGACGTTGAAAGGGTGGAAGGGCAATCAATAACGAATATCTCTCTCTGCGAGCTAGGAGGGGATTTAAATCGATGGTGGAAAATTCAACAGTTGCGTTCCGGGGTCCTGCGAAAGGACGGCCATTATTCATTAACCTCTCGGTAAACTCGCATATCAGCGTGGTGCTCCGGATTTCCATACAAAATCAACCTTGTGCGCGAAACTCCAGGGATGAGCCTTGAGGTTTGGGTCTTCAATCAAATCCGAGGCCCTCCATCAAGCCGCTCGGTGGCTAAGACCAGCTCATATTTTCGTCCTAGTGGTATGGCCTACAAATGTCTCATTATAGATGGTTCAACCAGGCCAGGTTATTTGCGACTGCCGTGTCATAATCACAGACTATTTCGAACAAATTACTGATAGTAGCTGCCTTGACAAGAGACTGGCTTCAGAGAGCGTGTGCCCGCGATCTCGCTACAAATTCCTTGTCCTCTGGGCTGAGCCCGAACTCGAACTTCGAAAATGTGTCCGCAGCTTCAAGGAACTCCTGCTCAATTATTCTTGCTTTTGCCGCTGTGCGAGGGGTGATGCGGCACTTGAAAGGTTCTGGCGGCCGTCCCAGATCCCTGCACAAGTTGACATGTAAAAATACTACATTCAACTATCCCAGGAAATGAAATACCCACCTGCTCATACGCGAAGATGTCCACTGGAACCAGATTTCCATTCGTGTCGATATCATGTTCGAAATTGAACGCCCACAGTAGGTTCATGACGTTGAGGTTCTGAGGAAGCATCAGTATATGCCAGAGAAGTGCGGAACAGTCGTACGATCGAATTCTGGGCTAGATACATGCCCGGACAGATTCTCTGAAAATTTCAAGTTCCAGACACAAGAAGACTAAAGAAAAACTTACACGACCAAAGCCGAAAGGAAAGGTGGGCTTCAAGTCGCTACCATCAACTCCGAGTTTCGTCCCATTTTCAGACAACAGATATCGCTCGGGAAGAAAATCTTCCGGGTTGTCATAGAGCGCTGGACGACAGAGAATTAGTTGAACAGAACCACAGGAACGAGTGTTCTCTTGCCCGGGTCGTGGAATATGCCCCCTGAGTAGGAGATGAGCAACATTGCTTGACCTTGGATGATAGTTGCGTGTATGAACTCACAGATGTTTGCGAAGATGGTCGTGCCTTTGGGAATTATATAGCCTCGATACTTCGAGAGTTGACCGTAAGGATTTAGTCAAACAGCAAAGAATTAGCATACCGCTTCTGAGGTCAGGGTTGCATGTGGTATGCCGAGGGGAGTGACCGGACGGAATCGGTGTGTCTGAGTTGATCATAAGTAATTCATAATTCAATGGTCGCCGAAGCCAACCTACCTCAGAAATGATTGCGCGAATATATGGCATTTGTTCGAGATCTTCCAAAGTTGGCAGACGATGCTCGCCGACGACGCGATCGATTTCTTCGTGGCCTTTGTCCTGTGCTTCAGGATACGCAATCAAGGCTAAGACCAGAGACTGGATGTAAGAAGAGGTTGTATGTGTGCCGGCCTCTAGGAGAAGACTGTCAGTTTCAAACACGGATGCTCAAGCGGTATTTCAACCTAGAAGTGCTCCACCAAACCAGCTGGAAGCCGGAGTCAGCCTTGATCATTAACACAAGTAAATATGAAAATTTCACCCAGTCATTTCTTCATCCATCCCCAATTCGGCTTGACGCTCCAGGACTTTTTCCATGTAGCTTCCGTTGTGCTGATTGCGACGAATTCTCTCCCGAATTTCCTCAACCAACCCAAAGTATCGTGCGCGGTGCAGATTTCTGATCTCTTTACAGTCGCGCTTCCACTTTGCCCACCGCTCAGGGATGAGTTTCAAGACGGGGATTGCGTCAACGGGCGGGGTGGAACCCGGTTCCATTAGTACATTCCAGGCAAGCATTGCATTCATAAATGCAGCGACTTCTTCGGTTTCGTATCGTGGCATGCGCCTGCCGTGCAGGACCGAATAAATGACCGAAATTGAGTAGCGCTGCATGTCGGTATAGAAAGACTAATTGGACCGCACAGCTCCAGTGCCGGCTACCGGCCCGAAATTATAGGGACTTACTTGCGGCGAATGGAGAATATCGTGAAGCAGCTGGGTAGCTTCCGCTCGCTGAATGGGTAGATGTTGGCTAATAGCGAGGGGTGTTAAAATCACGGCCGACGCTCTTCTTGCAGCCTTCCAAGCTGGAGCTGAGAATGTGATGAGCTCCACGATAAAAGACTGAGTGCAATTCAACCCAACTGAAACGGGCGTGAACCATGTGCAGTCCATCAGTAACGAGGTCGCCAACATAGGTTGGGGGTCTGTCCGCTGTGGTGCTGCTCCGTTTGTGCAGTAGCTCTCTTACGGCAGCTGCATCTGTGAGAACGACCACGGTATCCTTGCCTATTTTCAGCTGAGAGAAGTGCCCACGATTTATGATCAGCATCTAAATTTCCATGAAATTGCACACACCGAAAACAGGCCACCGTACTTTCTTGCCCATTCCGTGAATCTGCGCGGCACCGGACTCAGCTGGCATCTCATCCTCGGAAGGTAGCCTACTTGTAGTGCGGGAATTTGGTGGGAAATATGTGAGCGTTGCCAAGAATGGGAACCGTAGGCGGCCCAGGTGGGAGTCCCTTCTCGCGAGAACCAACTTTCAGGACGATCACAACACAGAGAGCTACGAGAGAGAAAAGTAGGAAGGCCATGAAGCGGAACGGAAAAGGCGCTCCTCTTGTACTACAGCCCGGTCAATATGGAAAGGAACATGAGGAAATAGCGGATTGTGACTCAAATTTACAAATCAACGGCGCCGGCGACTTGGGTGAATCGGTGATAGTGAGTAACCGGCTTAGATAGTATTCTTGGTCAAGAAACACACCCAGCGGGTCCTGCAGCCTCCTGCTCGGTGAGCACTTCTTTCGGTTCCTTCTACTTTCCAGTGGAATCGTGTCAGAGGAGATACGAGGCAAATTGACGCTCAACAACCTTGGTGATGCCAGATAACGTCGAGGTGGGAAGAGAGAGTGGCGATGAGGCTCGGATCATCCCGGATCACTGGTGCGATTGTCTCCTCTTTCTAAGGAGACCGAGCAGGTTGATCATCAACCTACCGAAACAACCTGCCGAAGGTTGTATTCCAGCCTACCGTAGACTGGTGGCCAAGCTAGAGTAGGATGTATCTCAGGTATCCATCTGTAGGATAACGTAGGCTGTTTTTAAAAGTTTTCATCCTACGGTTTGTCCGCCTTATTAGCAACCAAGACAAGGTTGATTCACGATTTCAACCAACGGTAGGTTGAGCAGGGAACCTACGATAGCCTAAAATATATCCCGTATTTGGCTGTACAGCAGCCTACGTTAGATTGACGGGGATATTCACAATACGATAAAATGAATATATTGGATATTATTGACGGCATAAGTGGTGCGACGACCGACCACGAGTCTCAGTGAACAACCGACGCTCGTCCTGGTACATTCTGCCTCGGCGACGAGGACCTCGACATTGCCCGCAAGCGGCGCGTATGAGAACATTTGGGCAGAGAGATGGCAAAATTGTGGCGCCACAATCTTGCCACCTCCCCTACCTCCTCGTTGCTCGAGCTCCTCGCACACTTTCCTCAGTTGAAAGTTCCCTATTCCTCGCCATCCCGAGCTCGAGATCAATGAGCGATTGTTCGATCCTCCTTCAATGGAGAACACACCCCAATCGTCGCAATGATCTTTGCTGCACACCACCCTCAGACTCAGAGCGCACCGTAGTACACTACGGTACTTTCCAAAAATGTACTGATCTGCCCAACAGGTTAGAGATTTTTTGAAACGTCCTCCGGCCAAATGATATGAGATCATCAAAAAACGAGTTCCTAAATCTATCTGAATCCCACAAGACAATTACTAATCCAAGCCACCTTATACAACTTCTAAACCCAAAGCCAGCAGAACGAAACTGAACCACGAGCGGCGGCCAAGTTAAAGGGTCCACTGGACGGAGATCGCACCATCGTTGAGCCAGTTAGGATCGAGTGCGGACATGGCACCTTGAGACAAGTCGACATTGTCACCCTGGCAGCCGGGGCATCTGTCCGCGACAACAACTGAGATGCTTGCACCGTTGTCTGAAACATGTTAGTTCCCAAGATTAAGGGGAGTTGAACTATGCATACAGCCGACGGTTACTGTTTCCCCGCAATGCGCGCCGTCGCTCCAGTGCCCCTCGCCGAGCGCGACGATGAAGTCGGAGTTCTGGAGCACGGTGCCACAAGCTCCGGTCCCGCCGTTGGGAAGGTAATAGGTGGCTGGAGAGATTCTCAGTATCCTGCCCTTTGAACTTGAATTAAAAGGAAACTTGCCGGTTCCGGTGTAGGTGGTTGTAGGAGCCGCGCTCACTGCAGCGGCAGGCACAATCGCAAAGAGAGGAGTAAAGACTTGAGAGAACATGTTCAAGTATAGGAGTAAGCAGAGGAGGGATTCAGCTTGAGGAATTGCGAACCAATCCCCATAATTTATACCCTGCCCAGCGCGCCGATGAGGAAGGAAAGGATGCACGGACCTGTGGTTGAAATCTTGAGCTGGCTCCGATGTCTGCGGTATTTCGTTGCCAGTGTTCTTGTAAATGTGACAAGGGCGCGGTGGGCCGCTTGGCGGCCGACCAAGTCGGACCATATTTGAAGTCGAAGCACAGCGCCGAGAAGCCGAAATATCGGCACGGCGGACCTTGAACCACAAAGGCACGCGGAGGTGACCGGCATGGTCGCGGAAATCAAAAGAAGACGCGGAGTCTAAAAGGCCTGAGACGGACAGACGGGTAGCCTAATTTTATAAAGAGGATTGGGTTCTGTTCTCACTGTTTTTAATGAGCTATGTGCGGATTTATGTCAGGGCCATCTCATCCAAGCCGACACACTCTTTTGAACCAACTAAGTGTTTGATACTACCAGTGCGTCGTTTTGTTTAGATACAACAAACGTGGGAGGTAGCACAGTCTCTCTGGTTGCGAAGCTGATTTTACGCGGAGGATGAAAGGTTCCACGCCTATAAAAGTGAGTCCTATTCCAGTCCGGAACCCGTCATTTGGTGACTGACTGCTTCCACTGTGGCTTCCGTTTATTATTTGAACCCCTCGCATTTTGAGCTCATGCCGGTTACGGAACGCAATGGCAGCAATTTCAAATGACTGGACCTAGCCTCGATAATATCCGAGGCCAACGTCCGGTGTTGATGGAGAGAGAACCAGGATTGGGAGTCCGGGGACGGGTTGATGCGCTAGTAGGGTGGAACTGATCCTCTACCCTCGGTCTTTTGGTCACAGGCAAGCGACCACGGTTTATCACTTTACTTCACTCTCTTTATAAGATAACATCTGTCCCTCCCTCTGAAGCCTTCAAACTCTGTCATCAGATTCGCTTGCCACCACCACCTTGCCTGAAGTTATATATAGAGAATGGTAAACCACGAGATGACAGTCTGAATACAATTTGAACATATCCAGGCTATATACATAAGTACAATGCAGAGGAACAGGAGAAAGTATTTAGTATGGCCTTGGAACAGACAGAACCTCTTCTTTTGCGCCCTCAAAATGTCCACTTTCAACATCTCGAATTTCAAATGTTCCTCTGTTCAACAACTGATCAGGTTCATTCAAAGTAGTGAGTTCCAGTAATGCTTTCTG
The DNA here is from genome assembly GCA_029378375.1 of Mycena olivaceomarginata. Lineage (NCBI taxonomy): Eukaryota > Fungi > Basidiomycota > Agaricomycetes > Agaricales > Mycenaceae > Mycena > Mycena olivaceomarginata. Next base: position 57,490 of record JARKIC010000483.1, on the reverse strand, counting down.
ATTGGACTTTTCAGCAGCTAAGAGTCTCACATCGATTTGAGCTATATCTTTGGACTGTAATGACTGCTCAAACAGTGGCCGGGCTGTCTGCCAGAGGGAAATTGCCTTTGAGGTATGTCCTTGATCATTTGCAAGATCTCCCAGATGTATCATACATTGTGCTCGACTATGATGGACATCCATGTGGGTGAATCCTTCCAGTGCCAATGTGTAGAGGTTTGCAGCGGTTTTTCCATCAGTGTTGACAATAAATACATCCCCCAGACAGAGAAGTGCTTTGTGAAGTGCCAATTCATCTTTTGTTTTGTAGGCATACCCCAGATATGTTACTGGCCATCTGAATTGCCAATCTGAAGTTGACCAAGCCTTGATATCGGCCAGGCGCTCCAAGCAGAATGATTCAATCTGGTTGTTTGTTCCCCAGACGGAAAGGAGATATTCCTGGAATCTGACCTTTGCCAAGTCAAGCTTCTCCTCTCTGAGTTCGATATCAGCCTCAATCATGCCGAAGTAGATCATCCCCACTGGAGAAACAAAATTGCTGATAATATCTTTGGCTTGGTGCAAGTTATGGTGTAAATCTGTTGTATCCCCACAAATTGCATCAATGTGTGCAATATTTAGAAGTGAAATTGCATAGGAGAAGCCGTTTTGGTCAGGAGAATTGATCTCAATTATTCGACTGTAGATGCTTCGTGCTTGAACATATTCTGATTTTAGAAGATGGACCTCTCCCAGGGTTGTTTCAATTCGATTGTATAGAATCCCTCCTACCAGGCCAGCAAGACCAAGCATCATTCTGCTTCTGTGTAAGTTTTGTATGCTCTGCTGGAATTTCCCTAGGGATGTGAAGCATACAGCTCCAACCCACAGTGCTTTTGCTTCCAGATACACATTTGCAGACAAATGTGATAGTGTTTGTGCCTCAATAGCATGTACTTGGGCTGTGCAATAATCTCCGGCATTCCATTTGAGCAAAGCAATGCTCATCAAAACATGGCTCTGCCTGTCACTGTCTTGACACAACTTCGAACATTGGAGTGCCTTTTGGAAAAATTGCATAGATTGAGGTATATCTATTTTTTTCTCACAAAAATAGACACCTGCTGCATGATAGAATTGGGCTAGGATGTGGTCATATGAGCTTAATGAGAGCTGGAGGAGGGAAGGGCACTCACATTCAAGGAGAGGGTTGTTGAAATGTTTGAAAAGATTGATTGCTCGAGTTATCAATTGTTCCCGATCAAGGGCGGGGTAAGAGTTGTATGACTGGAGAACTTCGATGATAACATGAATCTCCACTTGATGGTCATTCAGTCCAAGTAAAATAGGTTGAATATACTCTATCAGCGGCACAACACCACGTCCAGTAAATCGGTGGAACAAGTTCAGGGATGCTATGCTGGAGATAGTAGTTGCCAGATCTGGAGCATTGTCATACAGCCCCCATTGCAGAACTTCTTGAAAATTGGCAAGATTCAATGTAATTTGATTGACCACAGGCCTCAGCTGCTCTCCATTATACTTCTGGAATAAGGCCAAAAGTTCATAGAACAGCTTGCGAAGACATTGTACAAGGTTTGGGGATGGGGGCAGAAACTGTTTGATATGCTCTCGCACAGGCATCAATGACCGAAGCCGCCTGTTGCTGTCCTGGTATGCTAGTGATGTGGCCAGTAATACAGTCTTGCAGCTGAGAATATTGGGGATTGGAAGATTACTTTGGACCAGTTCAGCATCAGAGAGTCCATCTGGGAGGATTGAGAGAAGGCCCAATAGTTCTCTGCTCTCATATGTGATCCTTGGGCTGGATAGAGAGAGGCTGATTGACACATCCAAATTGGACTTCTGGTCATACCCCACAGAAATCAGAGCTGTCCTTTCAGTGTTCCATCTAGCCAAGACACTTGAAATACCTTCATAGTCGGACAAATGGGCAATGAGGTCTACTGCCAGAGGCATATTGTCTGTTAATTGGAGGATTTTCTCTATCTCCTCATTTGCATAGACATTGTCTGTAATCTCCATAAAGGTTTGTTGTGCAGCTTCATCCGATAGAGGTTGCAGTGGTGATAAAAATGGGGGAGTCCAATGGACTTTGGCTGGCCTCTCAGCCCCTCGCATTGTAATCTGGTAGGAATCAGTGAAGCAAAATGGAAACATGGGTTGGACATACTATGAGTGAAAGATGTTCTACTTCTGTAAGCAGCGAAAGGAATTCCTCAACCCCACCTCGGGATTGGATTGGTTCCCACACTGTTTCCAGATTGTCCAAAATCAAAAGTGAGTGTGGCTTTTGTGACAAGTACTGGACAACAGGTCTTGTGAGGTCCTTGCCTGGATCCAGTCCAACATGGAGTCCAATGAGTCCAGCAAGTTCAATGCTGGTAGTAGCGGATTCAGCACTGACAAAGAATCTGTACCAAAATTTGGCAAAGGTGTCGGGGTGGTGGAGAACTGCTCTTGCGAGGCTTGTTTTTCCCATTCCACCTCCTCCAAGAATAGCTATTCTGGCTGGCTGCTGGCTGAGCATTTTCATGATACTGGCCTGCTCTGATTCACGACCGTGGAAAATCTTTGGCTTTGAGGGTAGCAGCAAGAAGGAATTGGAACTTGCAGGAGGTGTAAGAAACAGGGGAGTTATGCAAAGAAGTTTTTTTCACCTATTGTTTGACATGTTTTCACCCAGGTAGACCTGGCTTGGACTTAGTCTGGCACACAGATAGTGCTCTGTGTACATACTGATGATCTGTCTGAGCTTGTACTTGCATCAGACAAGGTCTGAATCTGTTCAAGCAACTCCTTGTGCATGAGCTTGGCTGTTTGCTTTATAACACCAATGTCATTCAACATCACAGATCCAGTGGTAATCTAAGAGCAGTCAATCTATCTCATGTAAGAAATATGAAAATGAAGCACCTTGAAGACCTCTACAGCTTGGTCCAATCCTGCATGGCAATCTTTGAGCAGTTTCTGCATTTCATTGTTACGGAACAAATGCTTGATCACATTTCCATCTTGTTGTGCCTCGAGGAAGGTATATATCTTGTGAAGAGTCCTAGACAAGAAGAAATTTCATCAACTGGTCTCTATTTAATAGACCCAATTTACTCCATGAACTTCCCAATGTGATCTAGCATCACAGGAGCCAGGGATTCAACTGTTTCAGATCTGAGATAGAGGTTGATAATCCCATACACGATTGGATGAATGTTCTCCATGAGCTGAGCACATTCGTCTTTATTCCATTTCACATTCTATTTCATCCTGTAAGTGATGTGATTGTCCAGGTTCAGGTTCGGAACTTCTCACCCTAGTCATGTTAATCAATGTTTCAATAGTGTTTGTGATAGGCTGCACAAATGGTGGGCCAAATGCATCATTGAGCTCCTTGAGGAGTGCCAGGGTCGGTGCCAGACACACTGCAATATTGTTCAGGCGGCTTTTTGTCACAGTTGGCTGGCGGGGGCATTTTCAGATGGGTGATCAATTCAAGTTCTACACGGTACATGTGGCTCCTTCGCTGGTTTTATCATCTGCAGCTGGTGGAGTTATAAGTTGTCCTGTGCTCACTTCCCCATTGACTATACTTGTGGTGCAGTTCATTAGGTCTTTTCGGGTTACATTCCGCCAGCATTGTTGTGTCACAAGCTCTAGTATATATTTGATCTATTTTGCAGCTAGCTTCCCCGCGTGTTTACACCATGTTACCTGCTAATTCCTGGAACCGGTCAAGTTCATTGTCTTTGGTCAAGATCTGCAATGGTGTAATCATCTGAGTAGAAGGCAATGCCGTGGAGTCTACCGACGGATGACAGCAGTTCAATGGCAAGTTGATCTTCCGGGCTCAACCAATTCCAGCAAGCGAAGCAGATGTTGATTATGCCATATGCCGCACACAGGTCTGTGAAGAGCTCATCAGGGACCACACCCTCAAAGAGGACTTACGGAGGCACGACAAGGTGGGACAGGAAGGTAGCGTCGGCATATGACTGGGCGAATAAAGGTTCGGTGTACTTGGGTACATGTCTATTTCGGTACTATTGTATCCAAACTGTATCCGCGAAATTAGATTTAACATATCCGTTTTTTTAGAGAAATTCTGCGACCGGGGAGCTGGTTGCCCAGTTGACATCCGGTGGCTGCAGGAAGCGCCTTCTGAAAATCACTTCACTCCCTTTGGAAGATTACGTCTGTTCCCGCCGACACTTGCCTGAAGAACTCAGACGGTCGGATAAGTTCGAGAAAACGTAAATCAGGGCAACTCATACCCAGATGAATGATAATTCACACTCAAAACGATAGAATTCATTTCATAGTTGTAATCTCCCAGTTCGGGATGACCGGTCCGCCGACCGTGATTGGCAACTGTGCCGCATTTGGCATGCCCCAACAATCTTTCCTTCGGTTACTCACGCTCAGGCATGGGTTCACGAATTCACACCAAGAAATGAATTCACAGGGCCCATAGGATACTGGGCCACTTGTAATGAATTCGAAAGCTGTCTTTGCTCTCCCTTCTGTGGTTCAATTCCAGCCTCGTCAAATTGTTTCCGAGAGTGCACCAATGTACCTTGCGTTTTGTCAACGGTGTGATCTAAGTATTCATTGATACCGTTCACACATACACGCAGCTAGATACATAGGACGAGACTTCCCTCCTAGGCGGAAACCTTCCCAACATACGCGTTGAAGTTATACACAGTACATTGATTCGTGATTTGCAGTCCTCCACTTCCGCTGAGGTTCGCTGTCGAGCTTGAGAGTGCGAAATTCTGTACTACAAGGCCCATAGGTGCCGCGATAGTGTTCATACCCGCGGAAAGCTGGAAGGTCCTGGGTGCGTTTGAACCAAAGCTACACCAGTATAAGCAAGAGATGCACAAGGAAGAAAGAAACGCCACGAACGTGATAGTGACTGTGCCCGTGCTCTTCCGCATCGCGGTTATGAAAACAGAGTCGGCATCGTCTTGGAATCCGTTTGGTTGCGGAGCGATGTTATCTGAGCAGGCAGCGCTCTTGGGAGTGGGACGATAGTAGTATACCAGCTTGTCGGTCTGGAGGGCCGTCAGGTTGATTTACAGGTGAGAAGGGGAGGCATTCGTACGGTTACGGTGGGCGTGGAAGCCCCAGCTTTGAAGGCGGAAATGTAGACCTGGGCGACGTCTCTCCACGCATCATGTGGCATCCTGAGAGTAGTCAGTCGGAAGTCGTTCTTCTAAGACATGACCACTGTACTCACCCGTTCACCCGGAGGGACGCGCCGGTCGGGCCTCCAGCATATATAGGAGAATTATCGTCACGCAAAGGACCGATGTAGTGCGATTCGCCAAAGTCTGTATTAAAAGAATCAGCCACCCTGGGTGCGACTGACTCAAATGCTAAAAATGACAAACCATTCCAAGTGAGAATCTCGATAAATTGGGGTTGCAGTTGCATGACCTCGTCCCAGCGAGACTGGTAGAGCCAATCGGAAGAAAATATCCAATTTTTATTGTATGTATCGACACCATAATGCGTGGAGAACCAGGGCGAGACAGCTGATGGGGAGTCAGTCTCTTGCAGAGGGACCGGGGGATGGACGAACGTACACATCATGTATGGCTTTCCGGCAAGAGCACTGATGCATTTCTGGTCCAGTACAGTGGTGATGTTGGCGTTGAGTGGGTTATTGTTGGTGTTCGGCCACTTGAGAACGTATTAATCAGAGATTCTATTGGCGTCTGGAGGTACACTCACCGCAGCGTTCCAGCTCATTCCACAGTCCGCACTAAAAATAAGGCTCGATTAGACAGCACGGTGAAGGTCGAATCGGGCGGGAACTTACTTTGCGTTGTTGGTAAAGCTGCCAGGTTGCCAGTTGGGGCACGCGAATAGCGGATACCGGTTTGGTTTTTGATATGGGTACCCGTCACCGACGAAGCTAAGTCTGCATGTACGACGCCATCATGCTGACATCTACGAGAGATCGTCCATGAGACGAAACCAGAACGATATATTAGTAGCTTACTCGCAGATGACCAGTACGCGAAATCAAAGCTGATGAAGACTTTGAAGTCAAGATTCGCTGCTGCCGCATAGGCGAACCCGAGCTGCTGGTCGTTGTAGGAATCCTTCCCTGAATAAGGAAGGTGATTTAATTTAGTTGATGCCTGTGCTACTCCTTCTAGGCTTACCGATATCCAGAGCGAATCCGTCGATTGCCAATAGATTTGGCGAGATTCATATCGGCTTCCCAGTCACTCTGCACATACGATGCGAGGATGCCGACATATATGTATAACGAGCGACGTCGGGTGCATCAAGTACGCGTTTACCAGGATTTCGCACTTACGATGAAGTGAGCGAAGACGTACTTCTGCCCGCTAGTCCGCCCCCACCGCCGCCCACATCGCAGTAGATGCTGGCAATCTATCAGAGTGCGGTAGTTAATGGATCATTCTGAAATGCGGAAGAATGGTAAATTTGCACCTGACCTCAAGACCCCAAGGGTTAGCCGTCGCCCACCCACCAGTCGAATCGCCAGGGTAGACGAAACTCCAGACGGAGCCCCCGGTACCACACCATTCTGACCTTTGTTCGAGGATGAGATGGGATATTATTGAAATAGAACCAGACAGAGAGACTCACTAGTACGCTGAAATATAAAGGAAACGATTCATCAGTCATAAAGTGCAGATATTGTAAGATTATATGCACCATAACAGATAGCTCCGGGATCAGGGCAGACGCTCTGCACTTTTTATTGCCACCCAGGGAGATTATTGCAGAAGATCCGCGGGCAGAAACGACGGTCCAGTCGCCTCTGAACTTTGAAGCCGGTTTGAGGGCAAATATAGACGTAGCCTGCGTCACGTTTCTGCAATAATGGGTCAGGATTGGACAAGATCTGCTTGAATGGATCATTACCATAGTGCTAGACAAAGTGTTGTTCGCCTTTGAGATGCAACAGGAGACGCGTTCACCGCAGCGGCGAGCGCGATCGCAAAGAGAGGAGCAAAGACTTTGGAGAACATGTTGAGGCAGAGGAGTAAGCTGAGGGAGGATGCAGCTTGGCTTGAGCCAATCTCCATAGTTTGTACCATGCCTAGCGTCCCGAAGAGGCAGCAGAACATGCGCGGATTTGTGGTTGAATCCGATGTCTAAGGGGTTTTTCTTTGGCCGGCGATCTTGTAAATGTGGAATTTCGACTCGCTTTTAATAAGCTATGTGCAGATTTATGGTAGGGCTGGCATTCTTCCAACGGCCAGAAGCCGATACACGGGTTGTGAACAAAAAAATGTAACCTAGAGTAGATGTTGAGTCCGTAAAACGAAAGGTTACTCGGAAGCCAAAAAAAAGTCCCACAGGCGGGGACGGATTCATGTCTGCAGGATCAAAGCAAGCTAGGAGAAGGCAGGATTCTGGAGCGCATGAGAATAACAGGAGAGTAGGGGACAAGGGCGCCTGGCTGACCTAATCACCGTGACCGCGAACCATCAGACGACGAGCAGCGGCAGCGGCGGCGACCGCGACGACGAGCCGACGACTGCCCAACGCGACAGCCATGGCAGTACCATTACGTTCCGCAAAAAATGCGACCACGTCGCGTCAATGTAGCCCAATTCAATCCACAACCAGCGTTAACGGGAGCGTCCAATGGTGTCCCCCAGGCAGGACACTGGCAGGACCCGCCCTGGGTCCAGGTGGATCGAGACCAGGGCGACGCGCTTTTCATCCTCGCCACCGCGCGCCGCGGCGTCATCCCGCGCGTCACACCGCCTCGTCGACCGAGCATCTTTGTATTCGACGAGCAGGAGAGAACTCTTTGCTGTATCGGGAGATCGCAAGGGCGGGGAATGGGCGGCGGCGGAAGGGGGGCGACGAGGGGGAGGAAGAGGATGATCATGAGAGGAGCGAGAGAGTCGGAGGGAGTGGGGACAGTGGCAGCGTGAGTCGGCCAAGGGGCGAGACGCGGCAGCATACGCTTGATCGCCAACGCGAGCGGACGCTCGTCGGCAGCCTCACGAACAACTACAAGTTCAAGGTCGCCGGGCTCATGAAGAAGGTACGCGTTGTTATCTCCTCCGTGTCCCTATACCTAACCTTGGCCTTGCAGACCTTTTCAGTAACCAACTCCGGCGTCGCGCAGCACCTCATCTCGTGCTACGAGGTGCCTATTTCCTTCCTTCCTGTCTCCTTGTTCCTCTCTTGCTTTAAAGCTGACATTGCAGCCAGGTATCCGACGTCGAATCCGGCCGCCTCCGCGCAGCATCCTCCCTCCCCGAGCTCTCCTCGCTCGATACCAGCCCCACCCTTGGACCGCGACAACTTTCGGTGCATGCCGAAGATGGAGGTAGGCCGCAGTCTCTGGTTTTATCTGCTTGCTTTCTGGGCTCCAATTTTACACCCCCTCCGAGCGGACGACGCGGATTTGCTCTGGACGGCGACCTGCTTCGCGCGCCGCCCGCGTCGTGCCACTTAGGTTCTCCGCTACACCTACGCTCTCGCGTGTCGTTCGGTATTATGTCACTCGTACTCGTGCGCAGTGAGCATCATATGATTTCTTTTTCTACGTGCGACTGCGTTTGTTTTTGTTTTCCCGTCTTTCTTTGCATGTCCCGGATACTGGCTCTGCTCGAGCTTTATTGGGACCGTAAACACGCTGGGGACTACGATCCTTCCCCCATCTGCGTGACGCCTCCCTCCCCTCCCTCTCTCCCTGCCAGAACCATTTACGGTGGAGGTGCGGGGCGTGCTTGCGGGACTGTGGGGTCGAGTCTGTCTGCATCAGCACGGCGGAGAGAGTGCACGGCATTCGCAAGAGGCGGATCCGGGTGCGGGTCGAGCGATGCAGTGAGCGCATGGACGCCTGTCGAAGTGGTGCACTATACGGCGGGGAACACGCTCTCGCGCTTGGGTGCACCCTTGCGACAGGCATAGTGGGCGAGGGCGAGGGTACCTTCAATGCTGGTCTTGGAGCTCTGTGCGGATGTGGAGACCTACCTGACACAGTGCGGAGGCGCTTTCGACCTGGGTGGTGGACCCCACCCCATAGTTTGAGCTGTTGGATGGAGGAGGCAGGCGCACCACCAATGAGCTGCGGAATGCACCATAGTCTGCACCGATCGATCCATGTCTTGCCGTGCCCGCCTTACATGTCGAGAGCTTGGGTGTGCAGACGCATTGCGTACTGTCAGCGCCCAAGACGTGGGGAGACCAAATGCAGTGGTGGTGTGGGTTCCACAGAACGAGCTGCTTTCTTTTCGTCGCTCGCATACCATCTGTGGCCAATACGCGAAGCAGAGAGGAGGGCGCTCTCTGTGCAGACGGCGCTAGGATGTCGGAGGTGTACAAGCTCTACTGAAGGAGTCTTTGATGGCCGCGTACACTTTCCTCACGTCTCCAATTGATTAAAATTTCTGCTTGCCTGCGGTCGCCAACCGCTGCAGACGCAGGCACGTAGGACGGTCGAAGATCTTGGGATTTCTTCGGTCATTTCTTCCCCCTTTTCACTTTTTTCCTCTTTTTCGCTTTGGGGTGGTGGATATGGATCCGCAGATCCGGAGGATGGGTGCAGAATGCATCCACGGGAGATGTCGGAGCTTCTGCGCGCTGGGTGGCTGCATTCGGTAGGTGCGGGCGCGCAGGATTGTGTCCTGTGGTCTGCCTCTGAATGAATCACGATTTGGTGGCAGGGGCGGGGCGCACTCCTGCCTTGCGGGACCCACGCCACACCGACGCCAACGCCGATGGGATTGGTTGTGGGCACCCTCTTATTTACTCGTCCTCTAGAATCTTAGACTGACGTGCCGCCCTGCCTTCCTGGCTTGTTCTTCTCATCCCTCTTTCTCGGTGGTCATCTCTCTCGATTTGGAGTATCAATCTTCCTTCTCTTTTCTTTCGTCTTTTTCCCCTTTGCACTCCCGCTTCTTTTTCCCTCCTTCCCTTCCCGCCGTCACTGACCTTCCTCTTCTCCTCCGCTATAGCATCTACAGCATCCCACGCGAGCGCGGCGAGGTGGATGAGGTCCTCGGGCTCGCTGCGGGGCTTGATCTCGGGCTGGCATCCTGGGGATTAGATCGACAATCGGACCAATGTGGAGTACCAGCGCTACAGGCCGGGGATCGACGCACGGGGCGAGATAGGAGACGAGCACGAGGAAGGGGAACTCAAGTCGGAGCGGGAGCGGAAGTCGAGTCAGAGCCAGAGCCAGAGTCAGGAGGAGGATTCGGACGAGACGGAGGATGGGCAGGACGAGGGTGGGGTGGAGATGGAGCGCAGGGCGAGAGGATGGTGTGCTGGGGAAGAGGAAGGAATAGGTGAAGGAGATGGGCAGGGAGATCGTTCTTGGTGCGTTGCTTTCCTTCTCCACTTGGCCGCTTTGTTTGACTGATGATCTCGCAGGCTTCAGCGCCGTTGCCGGTACGAGCGCGAGTACGAGCCCGCTAGGTGGGTGCAATTTTTCCCTGGCTTTTGTAGCGATGGAGGAAAGACGCGGTGGCGGCGCTTGGCACACATCCTGTCTTTACCGGTGCTAACTCGCCACACAGACCCCAGTCGCTGCTGAAGCGCAAGCGCGGCCACACGCACCCAGAGATCCTCGCGTCCGCTACCCGCACGCTCACAGCGCGCGTGTCTCTTCAGCTGCAGTTACCTTCACCTCCGAGTCCCCATCCATACCCGCCCCAATTCACAGGACCTCTCTACCAGCAGCGCTCAGGGCCGAGCGATTTCCACCGAGCCTCACTGACGCGATTTCGAGTTCGTCGACTTTCAATTGCGCCTTGGCCTCTTCGGTACTCGGGACTGCCGTTGCCGACGACCCGCCGTTGCGACCTTTGGTCATGTCCCCCGCGTCGCCCATCTCAAGGACCTTCCCGTTGGCCATTTTCAGTACGTCTGTTGCGGCGAAGCGTCCCAGTCTACACGCCGCGCAGAGAGGGGGATGGACCGCCGCTGAAACGCATGCGCGTCGCCGGCCAGGGACCAGCTCGTCTGAGGTCGTGTCGGAGGGCACATGGACACAGACAGCAGCATCATCCCCGCCGCGGCTGGTGCGTCGGCCTGCGTCGACGGAGCTGGCGCGCACAGTACCCCATCCGCTCCCGCTCCCGCCCCCCGGCCCATCCCCATCCCGGACGCAGTCTTGGCACACCCGGCGGCGCACACGCACCCCGCCCCACGTTTACGAGCTCGCAGCAGTGGCGGCGGCGTATAGCCAGCAGTTTGCGAGGGGGGCGGGTGCGGGTGGGCAGTGGCAGACGAGCGCGGCGGGTGGATCGTGGCTGTCGGGGCTGGCTGGCGCGCACCCGTATACATAACCGTGGCACTACCCCCGCCTGCCGCGAGTGTGTCGGTGCCGGCGCCGGCGCAACAGCACCAGCAGCAGACCAGCCGGTTCGTCAGTGTACGACGGGCAGCGCACTGCCGCATGCACGGATGTCGCAGGCGCGGTATAAAGAGGAGAAGCGAGAGGGTGAGGGTGCCGACTTGGGTGAAGGGAAAGGACCAGAGCGAGGAAGTAAATAAGCAAGGGCGAGTGTACGACGGGCAGCGCACTGCCGCAGGTTGCACGGATGTCGTAGGCGCGGTATAAAGAGGAGAAGCGAGAGGGTGAGGGTGCCGACTTGGGTGAAGGGAAAGGACCAGAGAGCGAGGAAGTAAATAAGCAAGGGCGAGGAAGAAACGAGGGGCTGAAGGACGATGACGAGATGACTACGGGTACGAGATGGAGGATGACATTGGGTTTAGTTTCTTGCCTATCCGTTTGTTTTTATCTGTTTCCGTGCTGAATCGCTGTCCTTTTCTTCTTGCTGTATCATGGTATGTACGTGTATTGACAGTTTCTGGCATGCACGCGTCTCACCACGTGATTCTTTGCCTTGCTTCCAACCACCTCTATGAGTCTTGAGTTCACAAATCTGACCTCGAGGCTCCCGAAGCTGTTATCAAGTCGATTATGCTCAAAATCCATCTGCCTGAGGCCACAGCAGGCTGTCGGTTTGCTCTCGATCTCCCGCTCTACGTACCTCCACCGCAGCAAACCTTGAGCAAAACCTCAAGTTAATTCCTGATGGATAATTCAACGAGGATCCTTTCTATCCGACACTATTTCACCGCTGTGTGCTTAGAACCTGGAAGACAGAACCTTCCCTCGCTCCTTTATCGGAAACTCTTGGTCAAGCCGCTTTCATGTACCGGCCTTAACTTGGCCTCAACAGATTTCTACCGACAGAAATCGCACCCTCGATCTGCCGCCCTCACTCACCTTCTTACGCTCTCACGTTCGAATTATCCGGGCTTCGTTCAATGCTGTTTCCGACGTTAACGTTGCCTACATCTTTAACTCGAAAACGGCAACCCACGACGCCTCATCCACTTGGATTCTCACTGCCCCCGCCACGATGCAGAAAATGTGCCTCTTGTGTCTCACCCACTTACCCAAACACGACAGCTCTTTACGCCGAAGACTTATATATACGTCGACTTCCACCCTTTGCGCTCAGGTTCCAATACTTCCCCTATGTCCGATAGTCGCCTCTACAGTCGCCTGCTCCTCACAAGAGGCCATGGATACCCACTCTTCCATCCCCAACCGTTCGACGATCTCCCGTTAGAAGCGCGCAAGAACGGGACTGAAATCGGCGACGTGGGGGTCGTCACGTCCGATGGGTCTTTCGACCCGATTTTCAATATATGTCGTGCGGCCACGATTCTTTCAATCGATTTGGGGTCCCAGATGGTTCGAGCAACTTAGGCTTCACCCAGGCGACATCGCTCCGAAAACATTGTTTTACCGCCCCGGGTCCGATGTTTCGAGCACGAAGATCAGCAAGCGGCGTCTGGATCTCGAGGGCTGCGGTGGAGGGGAATGTGTAAGCGCATTATTGCCACATTTTCACGAGAATCTCACCACCTGCTCCATAGATTCCTCCCGCTCGGCCTAGGCGCAGTCGTCGAAGTATCAACATCCTGGAAAGCAACCGCAATCCTCCTCTTGCCCGACGGCGCCTCACGCACGAACCTCCGCTGTCTGCAAATCTTCCGCGACTATGCGCTCAAGCAACGCGCAGCGCTGGTACACCTTCGTCAACGGCGATCTCGGGCGCATGCTCGACAGTGGCGAACTCTACCTCGTCACCGGCGTCGACAAGAGCACGTCCTGGAGCGTCGCCCGCGCTCGAAAACAACGCCGAGGGCTGCGAGGTATCACTCAAGCTCAAGCCCGCGTATGGCAGCGTCTTAGGCTCCGGCGGTGGCACGGGCGCCGGCGCGTCGTGTGCCTGGGAATGGGAATGTACCAGCTCCTTTGTGAACTCCGGTCCCAGGCGGGGAGACGAGGAAGAGGCGTGGACAGACAACCAGACTGTATTCCTCCGCGGCTTCAAGGTCGCCGTGCGCTCGACGCCGTTTGAAGTTGAAGAATTCGGTCAAGGTGCTGTCCATCGTGGATGCGAAGCCGGGGGACTTCTTTCCAAGAGTCGGTTTCCACACCGTTTTCGAGATGGCGCTCGGATGGCCGGGGCGGATTTTTGAGGTCGAACACGAGATCTTCTACGGGGGAACAAGACTCGAGTTCGGAGCTGAGCAAGGTTTGGCACAAGTCTCCAGACTCTCGTGTACAACGCTGACATGTCTTGTAGCCGTACCATCCCGCCGACAGTATTAATGCATATCTTCTCGATACTGTGAGTGGCCGTAAACTGTTCATGGTGTGCCACCCTTGACGAGAAATGCTGTAGTTTCCTGACGTTCAAGTCGCTATTACACACGACGATGAATGGGCCTCGGTAGTAAACGAGGTATGTTGCCCGATTAATCGTAAGTAATACCCGGGGAATGTCGGTCCTCACATTTCAAAGCACAACGAAATTCCGACCGACACCGAGCTGATCGCACGCATGTGTGAGAGGTATACTGTTGGGAGTACCTGCGGTGCGGCACCGCGGTTCGCATCACTTTTCATTCGGAGCCTGATGTCAAGCCAACAGAAGGAGTATTCTTCTGTCATATCGGTTCTGCTGTACTACAAAGAGCACCGAGTCCTCTGGCAAATCCAAACCCGACTGCTGGACCCAGCTCAGCTGCCAAGTACGTAGCCCTCCTTGAATCTTCGTTCTCTGACCATGTTTGTCTAGGCTCCACCCTTTCCCCGAAATCGTAAGAGAAGACCTTCGTGCGCGCGTATTCAACCGCGAGACCTCTGCGGGTCCCACCCACGAGTTCGAAGATCCTGCCTCCGATGCAACGCCAGATGCCGAAAAGTGTGTTCAAACTCCCGGCGACCAACCAAATCTTGAATGCTTATCTTCTCTTGCTTGTAGCCTTGCGAATATCGGCGACTCGGTCCTCCGCCTCATTGTGGCGGGAATCGTATCGGAAATGTATCCCAGGCTTCAGGTCGCTCCGGCAGCGGTGAGTAAAATGGCTGTTAATTGGACGTTCGGAAACCCTCTGAGCTCCTTCTGCTTGCACGTGATGGAACAGAAATTACAGGATCTGCTATTGGGACGATGCAACCTTGGACAATCTGTGAGTCCCAAGTTTGCTAATGGAAGGTGTTGCTAAATTGTGCTGTGCTAGATGCGAAAAACCCCAGTATCTCAACCGCGTTAACGGTTCTTTCGCACCTACCCGTGGCATCCAAAAACGCGATAATTTCAAAGTAACTCTTCTTTCTTCAGCTTCGACTGATAGCTCAAGGCCTTCAGGCATTTATCGGTGCGATTCATTTGGAGCAGGGGTTCGAGTTTGCGAAAAGACTACTCGATGCACCCTTCCGGGATTATTCAACCTCGGCATACAACCTCCTGCGTGAATCGTACGGACACGCCTCGAAACAGATCAGCGCCCACATCGGCGCTTCTTCAATGCCCCAGCCCCCTCCCTCCCCATCTTCGCCCGACAGTTCAACAAACCACCTCGGGCTGTTAAACGAGAGCCTGCAGAAGAGCAACAGACAGGCCAAATGGGTGTACACGGACCATCCGTCTGTCGGGGTGGATGCTGGGAGCAATGGCAATAGCCCCGCACCAGGATCTCCGCCGTGTGGGAGTAGGGGGGATGTGCAAAAGTGGTCGGTGGAGGTGCTTGTTGATGGGGAAGTCTTCGGGTGGGGAGAGGGGAGCACGAAGAAGGCGGCGCGGAACGAGGCAGCGAAGCAGGCGCTTTCGCGGTTGGCCTGATGGGGTCTTTCAGAATTTCTGTCTTCTCTTCGATCGTCTTCTTCGGAAAAAGCTACTAATGAAACTCACACACAAAATTCAAACGAATGTCGCATGTACTGTGAAGGGATGAATTTGAGTTCAGATTCAATGGTTAAAAATCAAGAGCAGATACATACTTATCTCACACACGCAGTCTTAGACTCTTAGTTTATCGTAGGCTATTCGCCTTGCCTTAGTATCGTACATACCTACCGTATACTGTATCTTGCATGATTAACTATGAACGAGGTATGAGTTGGTACCGATACTACACATTTTTCGTGCTGCGATATACTGACAAAAGGACGAGGACGGTCGGGCAACAAAATGTAAAGGGCGCCTCATCCCACACGACATCAATGGGATGCACCTACAACGAACAACGTCCTCCTCACGAATGACTAAATCGTCGGGGCGGGCGTCTTCGAGATGCTGGATGCGCAGTTCCTTCCGGCGAGGGGCCTTAGAGGTCTGCAGTATCCGTTAGCAGCAGCAATGGCCTCTTCTAACGGAGGTCTGCTCGAGTCGTTCAGTCGCGGAGCTCGACAGCGGATTCGGAGGTCTGAAAGGTTGTCCATACCTTCGGGAGGGGGCAAAATGTCCTACGCCGAAGCACTGAAATCAGCTGGATTGATTCCGAGAGGAACGAGTACCCACCAATTTCCAGCGGAGGTTCTCCCAGATTGACAGGTGTTGCACTGTCGGGATGGCTTCGCGGAGAGCTGCATGCGCGATCAAAATTGGGTAAAGATGCGCAGCGCCCGTAAATCGACTCACATTTGATGGCCTCGGCCGAGACAGCGAGGTTGTTAACGGTGTGGATGGCTTTGCAGCGGTTCCTTGCCGCGCTGAAGAGCTTACCGGAGATGGGTCTGTAGGTCGGGTACCAGCGATTGCTCGTGGTCAACGTCTACGTTGGGGAAGCAGTGCAGGATTGGGGCCAGGTCGTCCGGGAAGTGCCAGTACAGCGATGGAAGGATAGACTTTTTCTGCCCAAGGAAGCTCAAATGCGGCATTTATGGACTCCATAGAAATCCCCAGAATTGTGAGACTCTGAAGGCGCGGAAGTAGATCCAGGACCCGGATAAAAGCGGCCATAGGTTGCCAATTGCCCTTTTTGCATTCGTCCACCGTGATTGACAAGAAACTGGAACCGTTTAGTCAGCAACACCAGTCAGCGGTGTAAATCCATGTATACCGGATATATGGCACCGCGTATGGTGTTGTCAGGATGCCTCTCATGCGACGTTCCAACATCGTAGTTCGGGTCCGCATCTTGTTGCGTTTGGCCAGAACACGTGCGTTAAAGGTGGCGCACACGCGCATCCATAGTACTGGAAAGAATATATTTCGGAGAGTGCGACAGGTCTGCGAAAGTGTGCGTAGTACATCATTGCCATCGAACTGATCGATGCGCACCCCATGTAGACAAGCATCGACCTCGGAGAGCAACTCAGGATAACACTTGACAATTTCCATGAGTAGTTCAGTCGGAAGATCCAGGAGGAGGGCATGCTGGGCTGCTGGGCGAACGAGCCTAGTGCAGTGGTGGTGGTCGAAAGCAAGATTCAGTGTCACAGTGATGATGATCAGTCACGGTGATATGTTTCTCAAGCAATAAATATTTCTTGCCTCATAGCCTCAATATACAACTCGGAGCCCTGGGCGGGAGATGGGGAGGGCTCGTATATCGTGTGTGTACCCCCCAAAAATGGAGTAGAAACTTGGTAGAATTCTCAGCCTATCGTAGAAACGGTTTCAACGAGGGCAGTACATTCAAGTTGAACTTACGGTTGGCGCCAATTCAAGTTCGAGTTGAAACGGAGATAAGATACTTTCGTGACTACTTCCGTAAGGTGAAATGCTCGTGGTCCTCACCATCCAGGTCGAAGGAGGATCAGGGGTAGGTTGGGAGGAAATTTGTGAAAATTTCGGCGACAATTTCCGACGGCAAAGATAAGACAGGGTGTGACGATTGTACGTTCGTGATTGGGAGTATCCACAACCTCTGCCTGGGCTTAAATCATTCTGGAAGGACACAGTGGGTCGTATCGAGTGATCATTCATCTGTATTTTGTTGGTCAGCGCTGTATTACGGCTGAAAACGGCGAAGCTTACCTCGGAAAGTGGCTACTCAAATATTTGGTCCCTTGGCTTCGGCGCTGAGTCTACGCGGAGCGCAGAACTGAATCGAGGGATGAACGTGGTGGTGAGTCAGTCATATCACATACCAAAATTGATGAATGACTCGGCAACGGCATTATCGCCGTTGAAAATTCAACCACAAGCAGAAGAAGATTCAAATTCAGTTTAGAACTCTTGACGCAGTGCTCGCCCACGGCGGCAATAATTCTACCGCCAACCGCAATTAAGTAGAGACTGCGCCAAGAGCGTACACAGATCTCCGTTCGACAGGCGAGGAATGCGAAGGCTACTCAGATAGCAGAAAGGCTGACATAAATCTAACCAAATTATTGCACACAATGGACAGTGCAGCCCTGGCGCCCAACCACCGAGCGGTTAAAACTTGCTTCCGACTTTCAGATGTGACATACATGATGGACCACGGCAACACTGACCACCGGAGGGAAAGGATACATCCATAGGCTGGTGATGAAGGGTACAATTAAGAAGATCCTGGCTGTAGATGCATGTACAAGCGCCAGTGAGAGCACAGATCGATCTATACATGGACCACTGTCAGAGAACTCTAGAATCGATATCAAGGAACGACGAACGACTTGAGCCATTTATTCACGGCATTTGTGAAAACGCCAGAGTCAAATTAAGCTAGGAACTCATGATCAGGGCTCAATTCTAAAGGCTGGACACAACTTGTATCAAGTTGATTGACATTTGGACCCTTGCGATAAGATATCATGATGCTGATTCGTGAGTTATGATGATTGTCGGGCCAGCAATGGTCAGCTTTTAGCCGGCATACCCGGTGCTACCAATCATGCTGCAATACGGATGATTTACCTCACGCCGGCCGGCAATACAATCCAAAAACGACCTCAAACGCTATCAGCTTCAGACGAAGATGAGATGTGCACCAACTTGAAGAGCGCTGATAATACTATCCACATTTCTGTGCCTTTCGCTCGCTCCCCTGATTCGAAATCTTCTCCTCCAAGGTGCCATAGGACGTATCCGAAAGTCGAGTTCCAATATTTACATCCTTTTTAGCATTGTGATTGCCGATCATAATTTGCGTGGGAACCAATGATTGGTTTATATCTTCTCCACAACTGCTATGATTGTCCTGGAGGCTGTGCTGTGTCGCATGGCTGATCGCGTTTGTTCCGTTCCGTCAATGTTCCCCACGCAGTTCTTTTCTCAGAGCTCCCGGCAAGTCCCGGAGCCAGTCGTCAATTGTCGAGCACGGTAGCACGGTCAGGATTTGCCGTTTCGGTGCTTAAATGGGCCATTTATACCCAAGGCCTCTCCCACGGCTATTCCTGGGTTTTTTTTTTTTTTTTTTCCACTGCCTATAAAACATGGAATGGCCCCGGGAACGCTGGCCTCATACCCTCCTTCTTACAAAGTCACCTCAATGGCTCATCCTCCAAGCCATGTCTGGCGTTTCGCTCCTGCCCTAACTCATGTATGTCCCGCGGTTGTGGAACACGTTCACCAGCATTGACTTTCATCCCAGTTACTGTATTTTGGTGCTCTTGCGAGCCCGCAACGCCGTCAATCCATTCCCACTACGCTTCCCGGAAACTGGTCCTCGATAGGATGTTACACGTCGGTTACACTCGTCTCCAATACAATTCGGAAAACTCAATGCCCTACGATCCACAGCGACAATACCGGGGCACGTACGCTGACCGGGGCCACCATCGTTGACCCAGCGAATATGACGGTGGAGGTGAGGAAGAAAAAGTCTTCTTTTATCATGATTTTTGAATCGCTTTCAGAACTGCATCAGCTTTTGCGACGCCAAACAGTTCATCTTCGCAGGAGTCGAGTTTATGGTTAGTCCAGTCTGTCCTCATTCGATCCAGGACCCATTTGACTATCGTTCAATCCTGAAGCAAGAGTGCTGTAAGATCGACTTTTACATCGAAAATCTCTGTGGCTGATGGCAAGGTCTAGATTGCGATAACTTTATCGAAAACTCCGGAACGACCGCACCAGTTTCTGATTGCAGTCAATTGTGTGCGGGTAATGCCGACGAGTTCTGCGGTGGTCCGGGTCGGTTAAACGTTTTCTGGAGTGGCGCCGAACCGCCTCCGCCTCCCACAATTCCGGCTTTCATCGGGAAGTGGGAAGCTCTCGGGTGTTACAGGTATTTTCTTTTCTTGGTAATCGGTATTGTGAGGGTTTAAAAATGGCCAGTGACAATGTCGACGGTCAGGGACGCACGCTCGTAGACGCGGTTGATGTTATAGGGCAGGTTTCGCTCGAGGCTTGCACTACGGCATGCTTCAGTGCTGGCATGCCCTTCTCAGGTAATTTTTCTCAATGTGTTTTCTCCTCGCTGATCTCAATGTCTTCTGTATTAGGCGCCGAGTTTGCTGACGAGTGTTGTGAGACTTTAAACCAACCTATCATCTGAAATAATAACTTTTCGTGCAGATTGTGGATCGGCTATCGCCAATGGAGGGATTCCAGAATCTATTTCAACTTGCAAACATGGTATGCGCGGGAAACAATTCGGAATTGTGTGTTGTTCAATCTATCCATCCTCGAGTCACCACTGATCATACATCAAGCTGCGGTGGTCCAAATAGACTGACCTTGTACAATTACACTGGCGACGACCTTCCGCCGCCACCGGTTGGTGGTGGAGGTGATGGGGGAGCAATGGCTATTGCTACTGATCTGCCCAGTCCTTGGGCATATGTGGGATGTTTCGTGTAAGCGACAGCGCTAATTCATCCTGGCATCTCCTCAGTCAATTTCAGCGACAATGCCAATGGCCGTGTACTCACAATCGAGGTGGACAACGCGAACTTGACCATGGAGTCGTGTGTGGCCAGCTGTGACGCCCAAAACCTCACAATTGCTGGAGGAGAATTCTCGGTTCGTCCGTAATCTCACGTTCAATCGTATGATTATTTATAGCTCTGTTCAGACTCAATGCTGTACGGATATCTATGACAAAATTATAGCTATTCTGATTTCTACCTTTCAGTCTGTGGCAATGAGCTGATAGACGGTGCAAAGCCGGCCCCAGAATCTGAATGCAACCTCGGTTGCGGCGGGAACTTGACGTACGTGTTTCCAAAGCTCTGGACGTGTATGTTCAACTCATTGCTGCACAGTCAGGCTGTACGTTGGTCTTAACATGTTTCCGAACTAAGGTGAATAGTATTTCAAGTGCGGTGCGGGAAACCGCTTGTCCATATACTCGACCACGCAAAATGTCACCATACTTCCTGTTCCTGTTCCCCAGAACTCCAGCATACCAGGATCTTGGTCATACCAGGGCTGTTTGGCGTGCGTGCATTGCATGTTCTGTATGGCACAGCAACTCATTTTTTACAAAGCGAAGCCAACGGTGCTCGTGTTTTCCCTTGGGAAATCGATAATCAAAATAACAACTCGGCTTCTGCTTGTCTCTCACAATGCGCAGCATTTGGATATACCGCGGGTGGAATGGAATTCGGTAAATGAGCTCTCTTCCCAGTATCAGATCATTGCTTATTTTCCCTAGGTTTCCAATGCTGTGAGTCTTTGTGCTCCCATATCCTGCGTGACTCACAGATACCCCAGTCTGCGGTGATGTCACTGACGTTACAGCGAGTGGAGTGTCACTTCAATCAGAAGAATCGTGCAACATCGCGTGCCCTGGAGGTACGTTAGTGGGCTGTATCAAAAGATTAACAAACGTCTTACCTTCGGGGGAGATCCCATCCACCTCTGTGGCGGCGGAGACCGCATACAGTACTACGTTTGGACGGGACCAACCCATGTCTGGCATACGCCGGCAATTACTGGCCGCTATGAGGCAAGACTATCATATTATGCGATAATCCGTGCAGCTTTGTTGATCTATTTTGTTTCGACGCAGTTCTTCGGTATGGTCAAACGATCCCGTCTATAGATCATCATCATCTAAGGTCGCTCATTATTATTTAGTTCCAGGGCAAGTGAGGTTCCACTTTCTTAGTCCACCACTAAAATTATTTTAGTGTCGTTGTGCCGTTGATCGCTTCCTTGGGAATCAACAACAAGGTTACTTTCCTAGAAAAAAGCGGGACTTCCGAGTGAGTGATGACGATCCGCTCACTCAACAGACACCCAAAAGCGAAAACCAAACTTTTAGATTTGACAATTCTACCGGAGCCTATGAACTGGATCTCAGTCTCGTCAGCAACTTTTCAGGCCGCCTGGCGAACGATGCATGTCAAGTCGGACGTCTTCTGCTCTGGAAGTCTCATTTTGCCGGATAAAGGCGCCCGGCAGCTCAATGTAGGAGGCTGGTCGCTTGATTCAACCAAAGGAGTACGGCTCTACACCCCTGACGGATCTCCTGGTGTGAATGGAACAAACAATTGGGAAGAGAATTTTCAGGAACTCCATTTGCAAAGACAGCGATGGTATCCGAGTATGTTGATTTACCCTCTTGCCGTTTTCTTCGCGTGTGACACATTTTGGAGCTGCTGCAATGCTTCCTAACGGAACGGTCATGGTCATCGGAGGTGAAACGGGGTCCAATGCTTCGCCGGAGCCCAATGTAGAAATTCTCCCCACTCCCCAAGGAGGAGGGGACACCGTCATTTTCCTTGACTGGCTTAACCGAACCGATCCCAACAATCTCTATCCCTTTGTTTTTGTCCTCCCTAGCGGAAACCTTTTGTTGGTATGGCGGTCCTTTTATCACTTTGAATTTAACTGAATCAGTAGATTAGTCTACTACAACGAGGCTCGCATACTCGACGCAACGACTTTCGATACCGTTCAAACCTGCCCAATATTCCCGCTTCAGTCAACGACTGTGCGTGATTCGGACGAATCTTTCATCGTTCGTCATCCATTCATCCACCCGCCCTTAGTTCTAGGTGGACGAACGTATCCGTTGGAAGCTGCCGCAGTGTTACTGCCTCTCCATGCTCCATACACGGATCCACTGGGCGTATTGATCTGCGGAGGTAGCACTCCAGGTGCCGGGATCGCGCTCGATAACTGTGTCACCATCCGGCCGGAAATGGAAAATGCTACCTGGACATTAGAACGAATGGTGAGTACCTATATCGACTCTTGATCGCTCTGCAGTACAAATTTCTCAATAGCCGACTCCCCGAGTGATGCCATGCATGGTCGCACTTCCCGACGGAACATTCCTCATAGTCAACGGTGCTGTTCAAGGGGTCGCCGGCTTCGGTTTGGCCAACGATCCGAATCTCAGTGCACTCTTGTATGATCCCTCCAAACCATTCAACCAGCGAATTTCTATTCTCAACACGACTATTGTTGCTCGTTTATACCACTCCGAGGTATGTTTCCCACTATTCACGAAAAGCCTGGCGGTTTGAAATTCGTTAGGCTATCCTCCTTCCGGATGGTCGTGTGCTGATATCGGGATCCGACCCACTAAGTCCCTTCGATCCGGAGGAGTTTCCGAATCGAAGTTTGTATTTTGAAACTCCGTGATCCTTAATAACGACCCGCGCGACAGGTTTACGTTCCTCCTTATCTGGCGCAAGGCCGCACCCAGCCGTCATTCACCATCACGGAGAAGGATTGGGCTTACGGGAGTCACCAGAGCATTCGTGTCACTCTTCACCACGGCACCACGTCTACGATGAAAGTTTCCCTCATCGCAGGTAGGTTGCGCTTCGCCGATGATGAATCTCTCACCCTTGCATCCCTCAGCGACAACATCAACCCACGGAAACGCCATGGGAAGCCGGACCATCTTCCCCGCTTTCAAATGTATTCGCAACACTTGTACGATCACGGCGCCTCCCAACGCGTTTGTCTCTCCACCGGGATGGCATCAACTCTTCATCCTGGACGGCCCAACTCCATCTCACTCGTCGTGGGTTCGTATCGGCGGTGATCCCGCGGCAATTGGCAATTGGCCTGACCTACCCGACTTCACGGTTCCCGGCGTGTAGAATCAGCGAGGGTACCAGGATGGTCGCCACTTGTCAATTCAACACGCCCAAAATCCCATGTTTTCACCAATCCTCTGCAATCCTATGGTCTTTCTGGTTTAAAATATTTAGGGTACTCGCCGCTTTCTGTGTAAACATCCTGTCCCTCTAAAAGCCTTTTTGTGTTCCCTCTCTGTGTAATCCATTTGAGCCATGAGGATGGGGCTCTTCCATCGCACCGTATCTACTTTCTAAACAGGAACCTTCCATGTCAGATTTGACGCCCGACGGAAAGGTAAGGGAAATCGCGGAGTGGCCGCTCATATACGCAAGAACACGGAGCAGAGTATAATACATTTGGGTCTAGTTCAAGAAAGAAACTAGAAAATTCTCCGAGTTTACCGAGCGCTCTTGTTCTTCTTTTTCTGCTTCTTTTTGCTTTTACTGGCATGCTGAGCGCTAGCCTGCTCCTGTCTCTGTTGGCGGAGGGCCAGGTGTATCAGATAGCGAGGATCTTGGCTTTGCAGAGTCTTGACGACTCTCTGGAAGGGAAGACAAAAATACAGAACCGAGCAAGTACACAGAAAGAGTAGAGTACCTGGATTATCTCGTTGTATTCTGTTCTAGCGTTTTCCTGGTATGGCTTGTTCGCCTTCCGGCAAAGCCTGATTACTTAGGTGTCGATACTTCACACCATCGAAACGAAAAGCACATACCTATGTTCCCGGGGGGACGCAAACTGACTGCAGGCGTACGGCTTGACCCACTCGAAACTCTTCAGCGTTTTGAATGTACTCCAGAATTCGTAGAAGCGATGAACTTCATGGGGCATACCGCCCCCGTCAGATGGGTCCCAATCATCCCGCGTCCACACAAAGTGACCACAGCCAAAGGTGGGGTAATCCCGCACAGTATGGGAGTCGCTGTAATGCCAGAGCTTTTCATCGTGCGCGAGACAAAGAAAGAAGTTGTCAATGATCTTGAAAGTACTCTGGTAGTGGTGTCAGCACTGCCGAATTCATTTGTTGTTGCCCTACTTCTTCATTGTGATCATCTTTCGAGAAATCTAGAGCACGAAGCGATTGCACAAATTCGTAGATCACGCGCAGAGTAATGCCGGGTCCGCAATCCTGATTGGTCGCCGCGTATATTGCAGGCCTGAACCTGTATCTCGTGTATTCGGTTGGAGGACTGAATGCAAGGCCATAGAGCCATTCAGTCCAAGACGTTCGGGGCCGTACGGTCTCATGTATTTCTTCATTCCATGAACCGGGCGGCGTGAAGGGAGAGCCTTGTGAAGGCGTGTTCATGGCAGAAGCTTTCGATTTGGATCTGAATTCCCGAGTCAAGTTATAGTCGAACCGTTTCTAGAGACTGGTTAGACGAAACCAGCAATCAGGAAAAACACCGACCATGTCATTCGATAGAGTCTGGGAAAAGAGTAAGACTTCAGTGTTCGGTAAGGAACTGGTACTGACCTCGTAAGCCTCTAGTACACGGCTAAACCGCTTGGTGGCTAATTCGATATTATCTTGGTTTTGTCCGGGTGGTGCTCAAGTGCTTTTTTGCGGTACGCTCGCTACGATGTTCTGTGAATAGAGTTGACGACAGGACAGCGACACCGACGGACCTTGATTTCTTCCTCAGTAGCATCCTCGGATACATCCAATATGGCGTAGAGATCCATGGAATCAAAGTCCATTTGAGACGTCGCTGCACCCATGTTCCTGTCCGTGCGCTCTTGTCTGTGCTCGCTTTCCAATGATGTGTACCGTGGATGCGGAGCTGGAATATCTTCTCAAACCGTCGAGCTTCAGGGCTACAGAGGGTTTACGCACCAGAAGGATGAGTGGCACTGGAACTGTGGAAGACGACAAATTTATAGGTCACGATCACTACACGATCACATGATATCGATTCTCGTCGCGCCGTGATTTGCAAATCGACAATTCGCGACCATGGTCGCGAACTCCAATAAGCGAGGTTCGAGTTCAAAAATTTTGAAGCGTCTGCTTAGGGGAGACTAGTCGTGAACACGGTGTTAGAGAGGGATTCATGGTTTGAGGTCCAATAACGAGGTCAACCGGTAATACGAGAAACATAAGGGACTACATAGTGATATTTACATCGAAAAGGAATTCCAGTCGGCAACCGTTAACCCTTCAAAGGCCGCTTTCATCTCCTGTCGTACTTGGCCTTTGATAGAAACTGAGACTTCCTCCGGCGTGTAGATCTTCAGGCCAAGGAATGGACAGTTGGTATCGATCGGAGTTGATGGCACGGGGCTCGGTGGACGTGAAATTTCTGGGGGCTTATCATCACTTGGAACCGCTGTGTCTTCGTCGTTATTTGTCGGGTCCCCCACTGGACCAAAGAACACAATCTCCTTCGTATCTGTCGTCATTTTGGACGGGCCACGAACTGTGGTTGTCGTGGTTATCGTCTTCGACATATTGGGTTCCTCCATCTTTGGGTCCGGTGTGGAGCTCGACTCGACATCCGTCGTAGACTGAGAGTCATCAGTTTCGGGTTTGTTCCGCTTCGCCTTGAGATCCGATGCTTTTCGAGAAAGATCTGCCAGATCTTGGCCCGCAAGAATATGCAAGGGTATTGGTAGATTTTCCTGCTGGAGGCTAGACCATCGTTAAATTTAGCCTGATGAGACAAGCTGTTGTGTACTCAGCCGCTTTCAGATCTATCAAGTGGACAATAAATTGACTGTGCAGAGAAGAGAACGTCAGACGCACTAGTTGCTACCGATTCACCGATGGCTCGCTGAGTTATTATTCGCGCAAGTTTACTCTCGCTCCATCCATCGGTGTTCGTCTAGGGAGAGAAGGGTGAGTCTTTGAAATGAAAACGGATGAAAGACTCGCGGACACTATCTGAAAATGGAACCTTATCCAGGCGACACTTTCGGGACATTAGTAGAGTATGAGGTAGAGGAACGCAGAAGGAGCCCACATGGACGATATATTCGCCCTCCTCCAACTCCGGAAATTCGAGACTAATGCTGCGAGCGATGAAAGGCGAGTGAGGCGATGCGTCGATGGGTTCCTTCTGCCCTCTTTTATACAGGACAAAGTCGAAATTCAAGTCACAAGGAGCAGTGATGCCTCTGAAGTATCGCAGATCCAACTGCGACAGGACGACGAAGGCGGTTGTGGTTTTCGAAAGAACAAAGGCAACTTCAAATTGCGGTGAGCATCTGATGCCTCCCAGTTTTCAAAGAACTCACAGCAGAGATCACCGTATCCAAAACCGGAACCCGGGGACGGCCGCAATGGGACGCGAAGAACTTCATATCTCATCGTCCATGTTGAATCAAACAATCTACGCACATTAGCGAGTGCGATGACGATTATGAAAAATGTAACCTGGTTCGATCGATGTGCGCAAAACACGCTAGAAAATCCTTGTCTACGAACGAAATCCTCAGCTGGTTCAATGATTATTGAGTGGGGAACAATATGCGTACATTCCATGATGAACTTGCCCGAATCTCCGAAGGAATGGCCCAAGATAGGTAGCACATCCATCCATTCAGCCTTCCATTCCTTGGACCCGTCCGACCACGGCCCATCCCACCCAGTTGTTCCAGTTGGGTTACGGATAACCAGAAACCGCTTACCCTTGAACTCGAGCGTCTTGAGAACCTGTGTTCACAGAATAAAGCGGTAACATGCTGAGAGTAGAAATGCCACCTACAGCATAGGAATGTTTGCTGCGGAGACCACTGATGGTGGCGTTCAAGTCGCCGTTCCGTGCAGGGCTGAGACCATGAAAAGAACAGGCAAATATTCTATCCTTATTTGCGTTCAACAGTTCCTCCTCCCAGAATCTGTCCTTGTCCAGTATATCCTGGATAGATATGAAGTCGAAAGCTAATTTGGTTCATCAGCGACATACCCTGCTTCCAATGAACCTCGAAACCCCTCTGAGAACGGGGATTCAGTCGCTAGTTAGAATGTCGGAATATCGCCTCCTACCCCGTCAAATCCTCGACTCCCTGTACACGGGGCCGTCAGCCGGATGCATCGAGAAAAACAACGACTCACAACAAACCTCGCTGGCCTTGAGGAAGAAATCAGTAAGCTCCGGGTATATTGCGACTGAATGAAACATACATATCCATGGGACAAGGACGCATAGTCACCGTACAACTTTGCATAGGCCTTCTCGATCAAGGAGACCCAGGTTTCTCCCAGTTTTCCCGACTTTGAAAAGTACATCGTGTGGCTCCCTTTTCGAGCAGAGGCGTTGTACTTGTCCTTGTCATTTTGAAACAACGCTTTCTCGGCCAATGACAGCTCCTCGTATTTCGGAACAACGGTGTAAAGAAGGCTGTGGATGGAGAATTTAGTCCTTCATCCGGTATATTATCGCGAGATAGACTAACTCATCTATGATAACGGAGACCCATCGACAGTCTCGCCAGAAAATAAATCCATACACCCCCACTTGTTCGTCGCGCTAAAAATATTTCGAATGCCGAACGTGCGAAGGAAACACCACAATTGGACTTACTGCAACGCAATATTTCTGTGCAAGTCCCTCCACCATCGATGTCGCAGTCAGAGCCGATATAAACCAACAGTCTGCACATTGCCCTTGAATAATCTCGTTACTGTACGGGCTATTTGTGTAGAACTCCGCGTCTTCGAATAGCTCTGTGACACGCTGCACATCTGATGGAGCGTAGGCCTCTGAAATCCCGAGCCCGTGCAAGCATCGTCGCCGATCGCTTTCAAGATCGAAGTCGGGATCCCTGTTAAGCTTCGCTTCAACCATGAATCGAACAATCTGTACTTAAGACATACCGATATCGCGTATTCCTCGCTCTGCATTGTTTCACGATCCGAGCGACATTGGACTTACACTCCGCAATGACCGTCTCCAAATCGGAGGTGCAAAGTTGTCCGATCGTGGGCGAAGTAGCCTTATTGGACGCAGGTCCTGCAGAATCTTGAGTCCCTTCAGACTCCAGTTCTAGGGCAAATTCGCGAGTAAACAACTTGAAGAAACTGGACGGCATGATAGCGAAGGTTAAGTTACGCCCTTGGCTTCTGTGTGTCCTTTAAAGTCCGACTCGGCGGAGTCACGGAGGTTGACCGGCGCCTAGAATAAACGCTTGACTCGGATGATAAGCGCCATTTGAGAAGCTGTAAGCACCGCGCGGCAACAACCGGTCGAGACAACGACCACCCACCACTTAAAACGCGTGTTGATGAATCGCAATAGGTCCGAAAGTCAAGACTCTAGATTTCTCAAGACACTGACAAGAATCACTGTGCGCACAGCAAGTGACCCACCAAAAACCATAAATACCCTCTTTCGCTCGCGGCGTATCACACCGAAGACATGGTCAGATCGGGAGTAGTAAGCGCCGATGATGGTCAAACCATGGCGGGTTGCTGGGCCAGATATTGGTGAATAGGGAGACGAGGCAGAGAACATGACCGCGCGCCAATTCAGACGTCAGATACTGAGAATAGTCGGAACTAAGTCAGTTTGTTCGGCCCGCTATACTCGATAGCGGCAGCTCACCAGAAACGTTCGGGAAGGCAGTTGATCAAGTCACCAGGCTGTGCAAATCTGGCAATGGTACTGCGCAGGGGCGTATGTTCTGCGAAGAACCCGGGGTAAAGTGTATCCAGACAAGTGGCCATTTTGCTTGTACTCGAGGAGTGGCCGTGCTTGTCCGAATTGACTTGCACACACTTCAGCTGCCCTGGGTTGTAATACCGAAAAAGGCAATAAAGTTCCAGTGCACGGTGCATCGAGTGAGTAAGTGAGAAGATTAATACCACGATTGCCCGCTAAGATCGGAATACTCTCGTTCAAGGGCGGCTTCCCAGGATCGTTCCGCGCTGAATTGCGAATGAGTCGGAACGAGACCGCAGGATGGAAAAGAGACCGTATATACGGACCGAAGCCATCAAAAGCCTCCCGGCCGACGGGCGATTGAAGGTTGGAATTTGGCTCGTTCTGAAGCACCGCTGAATTGTGGAAGACTGGCTTCGGAAGCAGCGAGAGCCAAACCTTCAACACTCAGAGCATGGCAGACCAACCCCGACGGGACCGCGACTTGGCCGCGGACAGCAAAAAGGAATAGCACATTCAAGTTGATTCAAAATGCTTGAAACAGACTCAGAGAGGGGATGATTCCCGTTCTGGCCACGGTTTCATTGCCCGAACTATCCCGGTTCTCCACTTCCGTTACAGGTATAGTCCCGAGTTTGGCCGCTGGTATGCTGAATCATATTCAACTGCGCAGTGTACAGCATCAAACGCAATTTGAGTGCTGAATGACTAAGTGTGTGGCCCTAAGCCTAAGCTGTCCGTACTTGGATTCTGCGTGCGTGTTTTTGGACTCGGTCTCGGTGAATTTCCTTCCTGTGGTTCAGCCTTTCTCATATATCTTTCGTTTTCGACGGCCTGGGTCGGAACCACGATAGATGAAAGGCAAGGAAATGAACCACGTTTGCCTTCCATCGGACGATCTACTCACTCATTTCCAGCCGGATCCTGTTAATATTGGATCTCTAGGAAGCAGGATCCTGTTCGGCGCTCCCAGAGTTTTCCCAGAGAAGACCTTGTGATCGGAATCTACTTACATGCATGGGGCCGTTTCTCCTCCTGCGCGTTTCTTGCAAGCATCCTCGAAAATATTTACGCGCTGGATTACCATCAATGATGCGAGTCCCGTGATCGCGACCTGCTTTTGCTCCACTGTAAATCGGCCAATGAAGCTTGCGGCCAATTCTCTCTGGGGCAGCGAGTGCTGGATCCCATTTCTCAAGCTTCGTGAACAACGCAAGCGGAGACTGACTCGAAAATGGCCCTCCAGTCCCATCAATCAGAACTCCATTGTTCTTGCTTTGTTGTCTTGTCTAAGGTCAAAGCTAACGCCAAAGCGCTGCGCATGGACCGTTACTTAAGCGGTCCCGGTGTCCGACCAACTCTTTTCATCGCTCTCTCCCACCTTGACTTTATCCTCCACAACTTGGATCCCACCAAACATGAGCAACTGGGTTAGCAACCTTTTCACCAGTCTCCTCGATCCAGCATCTCTACGCCGGAATACCGAGGAGCGACAGACGCCGGAGCCCAATATTCCCGGCGACAACGACGGTGCAGACGACGACGACACATCTGACCGATTCAGTGTCGAGCCGTCGGTCAACGTCTCCGAGTCAGCTAGCGCGGAGAACACAGAATTCGCCAACGATGAAGAAGACTGGGACGACGACGACGATACTCCGGCACCTTTAGCGCTGGCCACAGCGCATGTCCCTACACAAGTCCGGTTCAGCGACCAATATATCCTTGCTCTCTTCCGCGAGCGTCTCCCGTCCGAACGTCTGCTGATCGAGCTCTTGAAGCTCATGTCGCGACAAATCCGGGTGTCTCAGAACCCGAGCAGTGACGAATTCGAATCCTTGTGGCTCGACGTCCTGTCTAATGTCCCGCCCACCGGTTCCTTTTCAACCCCAGAGCAGGTTTGGGTGGCACGAGACAACATCTTATCAGCATTGCTGGCCCGTAGACAAGAAGTACATGGAAGCGGCGGTACTCCCGAGTAAGTTACGCCTGCCTACTCATCATACGTCTGGGACCTGATTTTCTTGTAGGACGGCCGTTTACACGACAGCCGGAGGCGTGGTCATTCCCCGCTTGAGCAGTAGATCTACCGACCATGTCAGAATTAAAATCGAACACACCGGCGACGAACATGTCCCAATTCAACGTGAGGACACACGCGAGCCCACGCCACCTCGATATCTCAACGGCCCCGCCATGGCGCCGACTCAGCACGATGACACCCATCGCCCAAACCACCACCGCCCTCTCCAACGCTACAACGCCTTCGTTGAGCGTCCTCGGCACCTTAATGACCCTGTTCCCGTCGATGCCACCCATCCATCTGGGGGAAATCGTGTCTTAATCCCTTCAGACCGACACCCTCCCTGGGGCCACCCCCACGATTTTCACCAGGTCTTGACGTCTCGCGACAACTCTCCATCTGCAGAGCCTCCTCACCGCTCCAATGACGGGGAAGAAGTGCCGGTCGTCAAGACTGAAAGCGACTCGCAGGCTCTCCCCCGGGAGCGCATCTTTCTCGATCAGCTGGCCCCTACCGCAGAGTACAAGCCGCGTCAGTTCGCTGGCGCATACGAGGCGAATACCCTTCCCTCCAAACCGCGGCCACGGATGACGCGCCTGCGGGCGCAATTGGAGCAGCCGCGCGGCGAGGATGAGGAGTTCTCCCTCCAGATGATATTGCCGCCTACATGTCAGACAACGGCTGGCTCGCATCTTCTGTCCCTCGCGGCGGTCTTCGTACCGGCCGACGCCAACCTCGACTGCGCTATGCTCAAGACACAGGAGCCCAGTGTCATTCCGAAGCACATCCTCGCGACGCGGGTCCCCCAGGACGAGATGTCCGCCTCCTTGGCTGCCCTCGGTAAGGATTTCGACGCGCGCGCATGCCCGCCGCACCGCGAGCCACTCACCGTCGACGTACGCGACGAAACGGAGCTGCACAGCACCGAGCGGAACCCCGACAACATCGACGATGTCTTCCGGGCCGAACTCCACTTGCTAGCCGACTACGGCGGCACCGCGCACAACAACTCACGCCGCAGGATGCTGGATGCCGTCGAGGACGCGGTGAAAGAGGTGGACTCGACGGAGCTGCTCATGGCGGGGACGCCGTTCTCCCTGAACGCAGTCGTTACACCGGACGTGCTGTCGAATCAAGCAGGGGTCATATTCATACCCGACGACCCGAGCATCTCCCCCCGCGGCACGGACCTAGCTGGCCTCATCCACGACTCCGAAACGAGCAGCCTCGTAATCCGAGAGTATCCACGCAAGAACCTCGGGGAGTTTGAGACGATG
This sequence comes from Mycena olivaceomarginata, assembly GCA_029378375.1. NCBI lineage: Eukaryota > Fungi > Basidiomycota > Agaricomycetes > Agaricales > Mycenaceae > Mycena > Mycena olivaceomarginata. Next base: position 25,347 of record JARKIC010000483.1, on the reverse strand, counting down.
GGCCGGTACAAACGGAAGCGGATGGCAGAGCAGGGAGCAGATGAGGGGGAAAGCGTTCTCAAGCGGATTTGCGGGTTGGAGGGGCGCGATACTATTATGCGCCACACGCTGCTGGATATGAAGGCGGATGACACCTGGGTGGGGACGTCCCGGCGTTTTTCGCCCCGTCGTTCGATCAAGAAGGAGGGCCAGCACTAGTTGTTTCATTTCTCTTTATTCTTCTATTCTGTTTGTTGTCGGCATTCCGTTTCTCTTACTTGATTTGTGCAGTCGACTGTATTCTCCCGTCGACGGCGTTGTACGATATACCTTATATTTCCGTGTGTACCCAATTCTATTCTGCCGACTCTGCTTCCTCTAGTTCAAGTGAATTTAAGAACGTCTGACTGCATTGAACACATTCGGTGATGCTCAAATCGTCCCTTACCACTATGGCGACCATCTACGAGGGATGAATGAGTTGTGTTTATCGCCCAGGCTAAACGATGCAAGACTAACAATCCCAAGATCGAAGTTGGTAACACTCCAGGGCCGAATAGTCTTTGGAAGCAGAATGTAGGACGTCAATGCGAGAAATTGGCTTCAAGAAGCTCCGCGAAATTGCAATAAACCAGTTTCGGAGAAGTAATACATGAGATTGACACAACCATAGCCCAAGAAAAGCCAAGCCGCGCAACCTTTCACGAAGGAGGAAGGCATTGTGAGTAGACTGTCATCATCTGGATTAGCTTTCCATGAAGCTGGAGCGAGATACGACGCACAGTTATTCATGAACACACACGTTGTGCCCGATACGCACCCAGTGCATCCCGTCCATCCCATCCCAGCACATCTAAAGTGGAAAGAATTCAGTGAAAAGGGAAAGAGACTCCACACACGGCACTCACTGTCCCCATTCCGCCGACAGACAGCCCGTCGGAGACGACGTGGGAGTCGAGACGCTCGTCGTCGAAACTGTGCTCGTTGATCCGACAGTGGTGGTAGTGACGCCGCCAGATCCAGGTGTGCCATTGAGGATGAAAGTGACCATCCCGTGGGCGGGAACGCTCGCGGAAGCAATACCGCCGCGCAGCGTCGCGGGTAGCCCAGCGAGGTCCGTCCCCTGCGCCGAGACGACGGCCTGGACACTCGTCGCCGTGAACCCGCTCGTCGCAACATTAATTGCGGTCGCCGCCCCTCCATTGTTCAGCACCTGCACGGAGACGGTCCCATCTGGGTTCTTGAACGCGCTGAACTTCAGGTTGGTGCCACTTCCGGACGTGCCGAGGCGCACAGCGCCGGGGCGCACGTAACGCGACCATTGTGCAAACGCCCACAGGCGTTTCGACGGCGTCACTGTCGTCCCGCTCGTGAGGATGAGAGCAGAGTTGGTGGTCCCCGGCTCCGCGCCGATCCAGTACAGGTACGCTGAAAGCCGCGAGTTCACGATGCCATCGAAGATGCGGTTCGCCCAAGTGAAGCCCTCCCCCGCGCCGCCATTGCTGAACCAGTTGTTCGGGAGAAGTGGGTCGCTGAGATCCGCGTACTCGGTTTCCCAGACGTTTGTCGTTGTGTTAATTGTGCCAGATACGGCCGAGCTGTATGCGTGCGACGTGACGACGCCGAGGAGGTTCAGAGCACCAGCGCTGTTGATCGCGTTCGTCATGGTTATCTGGTTGTTCCAGCCCTCGGAGTCGCAGCAGGTAATTTTTGTCTTCAGCCCTGCAGCGGCGAGCGTCGGCGAGAGAACTTTGATGAAATCTGCGGATTTCATTAGAAGATAGCCTCGGTGGCCGCCAACAACAAACCCGCGGCTTGTTGACCGTTTGAGTTCATTGAAGAATATGTAGCGCTAGGTGGCCTATCAGTACTGCGCGAGTAACAGTAAGGGATGTAAAGATACCTGAACTCTGGCTCGTTAAGGAATCCGACATGGGTAATGGTGACATTAGACTGCTGGTAGAACTTGATGTACTGCGCCAGGAAATTGGCGTATGCCTGTTTCCAATCCCCGGAGGCACAGGTTGCGCCGGTCACCCCGCAAAGAGTTCCGCCGTTAATCTCAACACCGTTAGTCTATCAAAGGGATAACATCAGTTCTTGGAAATTATCCGTCCTGTGGCGACTTGTCGCCATACCTTCATGAACCCCGGCGCGCTCCACGCATCCGCGTAAATAGTCTTGACACCGTACGCCATGGCCTGCTGCGAGAACCATACCTGGTGCCCATCGGAACCGTCCCAGACGTATTTAGGCGTGCAGGTCGGGCAGCCAGGGCTCGTCGGCAGGATGCTGTCGCCAGACCCGCCAGAGCCTATCCGGTTGCGGATTATCGTCATACCTGCGCCCGTGCTGGTGTTAAAAAGAAGATCCAGCACCTGTTTCTGCTCTGCGGCCGGATAGTTGAAGAGGTCATTTGCGTGGCCAAACGCCTCGGAGAATCCGAATCCGTCCATCGTCTGGAAGGTCGTCCCCGCTTGGATGGTGACCGTGGTTTGTGCGCGTCCAAAGGATACCCATAGCGGGAGAAGGACTAACAGCCGGAGGATAGGGGACATTATTAAGGGATCGTGGAAGGATGCTCGTCGTGCAAGAAGTGTTATAAACGACCATGGACTACGATTCCGGTATTGTTGCGAGAACTTTCCGTTTCAAAGGCGATTTCAGAGTGGGCTTGTCAGCCGACCACCGGCAGCTATGTGGTACTACATATCGTGTGACCAGCGCGCGTGTGAGGGATCTGGGCGGTGACGAATGGGAGCATGTCAAAGGCGGCCGCGACAGAAAACGGAATGCGGGGAAAGAGGGTAGAGGGAACATAGATCCAAGACAGGACACAGGTACGGCGACAATACGGACAAGAATTAGAGTTGGAAGCCGAATGAATAAGTGCCAGTCCTGCTGAGGCTGCGTTTTGTCTTTGGATGGCCCTTCAAGCTTGAAGCTTCTAAGGTGTAACCCAACCCCTTCTGGCACTGCTGGAGCCAGGATGCCAGGATGGCGCTATGGAGGGAGCGACACAGAAGATGAGAGGGGAGCTGGACAAGTTGAACCAGATCATAATAATCCTGGAGAGGAGTGGCAAGAGGTGGGCGGACAGAAAAATGATGACATCATGGTCAGAAATCTATCTCGGCTTTTTCGGCCGCCCACCCCCCGAGGAGTGGCGGCAGAAGAGAGTAATATGCCCGGAGGTAAGAAGTTCGCTGGCGGCCGCCGCTGGCCACCGGTGGCTACTGGCGGACGCTGCCGTACAGTGTTTGTCGCTGTAGCACACTGAGTTGGCCGGTAATCATCGATGTCATCGATCATCGCTGGAACCCACCGGACCGACTTCGCCTCCATCTACCACTGGTTTCCGGTGGACCTCACCGTAGACTGCTGGAGGACGGTGAATGCATGTTTCATCTCCATGTGCAGCAGTCTTGGCATTATCCGCCAATCACCAGCGGAATACGCCGGACCGTCGTATCTGTTCCAGCCCCTGAGTTCCAGTGGTTTTCGCCAGAACTGACTGTAGACCACTGGAAATTGCTGGACGCCGCGTAGCTTTCGCTTCAGGTACCGCATGGAATGCAGTCATTGGATCGATAACAACCCCGTTTTATACCGAGTCTTATCGCTACTGGTTTTTTCTGTGTCTTTCTGCCATGTTGGTGTCTCCCAACGAGTCTCTCCAGCTCTCTGAGCGTCCTCTTGACAAGAAACTGGTCTCAGAGCTTGTGGAAATTGCCAAAGCCATGAATATCAACACCGCTAAGCTCCACAAGCCCGACATTTTGAAAGCAATCAAAGCGCACTGTAAACCCGCTGGCTTTACTTACGCATCACGGACTCTTACAGATCACATGATCAGGCTCCTTCTTACTCTCGTACTTTATCCTGTCTCTTACCGACGACCTTCTGGATATATACGCCGGTCTATTTCCTTGTGTTCTCTCTTAGTGTTTCTCTACCTTCTTAGCAGAAGGTGAGTTTCCACTTTTTTTTGAAATCCGACCGTCTGCAACCGTCGGCAACGAGGACGGAGATCTACCATCCCTGATCCCCGTTTGCCTCCGTTCTGTCTCCGTATTGCATCCGTCCGCTTGAACTCGCTTAGCGAGTCTCCCGCCGTACTCGCCGTTGCTGTTTTCCGTGCCGTTCTGTGCTGTCGCCGATAACTGGGCTCACCCCAGTCTTTCGTTCTGTAGGCCACGTCACCCACGTGATCTTCCCCAAAGTTTTCTGCCCCCAATCCTGTCTCGCCAACCGTCCGTCCCGCTCGCGGTCCAGACCCGTAGCGCAGCGAAGTCCGCACGCGACGACGCTCAGCCCACCTCCGCCGTCACGACGTCGCCTCTCTCTTCGCTGCCCGACGACCCCCCGGTCCGCTGTCCTTCCGACTCAGACTCAGACTCCTCCGATAGCTCTATTTCCCCGTCTTCTTGCCACCGTCCAATGTCGACCCACGGTACCGTCTACGCCGAGGTGGAGGCGCACACGTCGCGTCCCCCTGTCCTCACCAAGGGCGACATCACCCCGCTCGTCATCCGCGACTTCGAGAATGCTGCCCTGAACTGGTTCGCGTTGAAGGCTGTAGCTCCCGGTGATAAGCCGTGAAACGGACCATGGGTGAAATAGCAAGGAATTTGCCGATTTCCACCTTAATCACGTAGCGCGCTGCTCCAAAGGATTAGCATAAGTCCTATATGGCTAATCAGGGCTTTATCCTGCATGAGGACCTTAATCAAGTCCGCCTGGGATGCATCAACTGGAAAGTTCATACTGGTTGACATCCATGATTAAGGGTTTAATTGCCAAGATTAAGCATCGCTGCTTAATCGAGGCATCGTGGGGCCTACAAACAAACATGGGCAATATTAATCATCCTCTCTGATGATCCGGGGCACCACTATGGGGTCTTGGTTAAACGTTCAAGTACTTTGTTGTGCTTGATTTACAGAGGGAGCCTTGCGCGACGGGTCAGGTGATTCGGGTTAACAGTAACCGGTTACCCCGGCTGTGGTTGAACTTCGCTTATCAACTATCCGATCATTGTTGCCATCCTGATTTGGTTACTTGAGCCAGGCCAGGACGGTAACTCGCATATCTCCACAACCACTTGGCGGTTTGGGCTGATTAAGGTACTGGCCCAAAGCCAGTACCTACGTCTACCTAAAACTGAAGGTCCTGAACGGGGGACAAGAGGATAGAAGATGGGACTGTCTACACGATCGAACAGGGAGCAGTCACACCGGACACACTCAAGCATTAAGGGGTCGACACACGAGGATCCTATATATTTACCCACACGTGATTAACTACGGACGCCTTACTCATATACCAACCAGTAGACTAATCATCGTATTGTAAGCGTAATTGTACAGTATATAAGGAGGAGGTTTTGGCATGGATAGGCACTGAACTTTCTGTCACTAAGAGCATTAGCCTTTACCGGGTATTGCTTGATAAACGACGGAGATTCGGGACTTGTCACCCAGGACTGACTTCGTTAAGAAGTTTTGTTTCGTCTGCACGAGTAACTTAATATCAATTGTTGGATCGGGATCTTGGGATTGGAAACGGTTAAGAAGCTAGAGAGAGCTTATTAGGATTGAGAACACGGCACCGCACTACAGTAGTCTTGGAAGGCTTATTATTTGGGATTTGGAGAACACGGCACCTTGTTAGGATTGGGATTGTTGGCTCAAGCTTCTAAAGCTTTTAAACTCGATTTGTTGGCTTAGGCACTCGTTTGGCATTGCTCAAAGAGGTCTAATACTCTAAATCAACCTTGCACTTCGGACTAGACCTCTTAAAACAGGCTTGTTCCTCGCAACCTCTGTTGGATTATCTGTGCTCCTTGAACCTTCTTAAAGCGTTCAAAAGACCCGTACTCGGCGGCACAGTCTAAACCATTCGAGGGGAAAGTAGTTAGGATTTGGTTAGTAGTTGCGTTTTTGCCTTAATCAAGCAACTCGCATTCTGCTCGTTGGGTCTTGATTAAACTAGTACTGCTGTTGTAGACACCGAGCAAGCATTTCATCTGGAGCCCACCGCGAGGGGGTGCAGATATAATCTTGATTGGTTGCCTGGAACTGTTTTACTTGGGTCATCGGTGCATTATAAACAACTCGCGGTCTAAACAACCAAAAGTTCGTTCAAAACACTCTACTTGCTTAGGCAGAAGAGTAACCACACTAGGTTTCTGACCGTAATCAGAACACATTTGCACAATTCCACCCCGGATCCCTAGTGATCCAGAGTCGGAATCGAGTACCTTTGAAGGAGAAGGCACTCAACCTTTGGGCTATTGGAATCGAGTTTCATCTCGTTCTACCGCACGTTCAAGTCAGGCAGGAATTTCCTCCGGACTACCAACTGCATATAGGCAAAGGACGTCTAGTCAGACACCAGCATCTAGAGCAAGGAATTCCCAAGCGGAAATCACTGCTCAACGGGTCCAAGCTTCGCGCGACAGACCAATTTCGTCTACGTCGGTTTCAACCGGTCCAGTTCCATCGTCTTCTAGGCAAGGATTAAACTCCGAGCCTATTGAAGAAGAAAACTTGGCAGGGACAACACCACGTACGGGTAGCACTACGCCACCCACAGTTATTCAGAACCCGGTTAATCGAGATCAGATTAATCACAATATGGCAAACGTTGGAGTCGCGAACTTTAGGATTCCTAATCCTTGGGATAAAAGTAGCCCTTCGTTCGACGGAGAAACTGCCTCGTCATTGAGGAAGTTTATCCGGAACTTGAGGACTATCTTTACTCAAGGAGGAATTGCTACAGATGCCGCGAAAAAGGCAAAAACCTTGGAGTATCTCCAAGAAGATGATGTTATTGAGCAATGGGAACGTCTTCCTACCTATACCTCCGGGACCTTTGATGAATGGGTTGCGGAAATAGAAGGATTCTTCCCTGAATTAGAGGATGCAAAAGTGGGATCGTTGAAAAAGATGCGCAGGATCTGTTCAGAACACCAGGACGTTCCAGTTAACGACCTTGGGGCTGTTCGGCGGTTCAGCATAGCTTTTGTCAATGAAGCGGATAAGCTCTTGATGCCACCCGCAGCGTTGGATAACGGACAATTGGTAGACATGTACCTCGATTGTCTGGAAGAATCCTTCGCTAATAATATCAATGCGATTATTATGCAGTCCAAGTTCTTTGCGAACGGGACTACTGCTACTCCAGCTGCTGCAGTCAATGCGGGAGCAGGGGCAGCGGTAGCTCAACCAGTGACAGTCAAGCGCAGGGGGGACAAGGTTCCGCTTGCGTTCGTGATTAAGACGGCCAAAGAAATGGCTGAATACTGGGATGGACATTCGTCCAAACGTTCCAAGAAGGGCTCGGCAAAGGGAGAATTGGCTGGGAAAGAGGTGGCCATAAAGCTTGAAGAAGATGCTAGAGAGAATCGCGCTCTGTTAGACGGCATTAACGCCCTGACAGCGGTGATTAAGGACAGCTTCACTATTCAGGACAAAAAGCCAGACCAGTGGATGAAGACTAGTTTCAGCCAGGCTGTAACTAATCCTCCGCCACAGGAGAACTCTAATAACGGTCAAGGATCCTATAATAAGAGCGATAAAGGGTTTAACCAAGGGAACCGCGGATACCACGGCAATTCCAATAACAACGGCCCAGGCCGTTGCTGGTATTGCGAGCTCGTAGACCATTTAATGGCCACCTGCCAATACAAGCGGGAGCATATTGAGATGGGATACATTGGGTTTGAGAACGGCTCACTCCGTCTCTCTAACGGGCAGTTTATTCCCAAATACCCTGAGAATAAGAGCAAGAAGGAGCGTGTTGATGACTACTGGTTCGCTCAAGGCAAGAAGCGTGGAGCTACGCTTCCGCTTCAGAGCCAGAACCTGGTTAACACCTCTGATGATAGAGTCGACCATATCTACGATAGCAGGGATGATGAACTACTTTCGTTAAAGGTTCAAGTGCAGGCCCTGGCTAGGACCTCGAACTCCGGCCAGCCGGTACTTAATCAGACGGCGGTTAATATTCCCCAGCCTATCCAAGGCATGATACCGATTCCTCAGTTTGCTGCACCTCAGTTCATTCAAATGCCTACGGCACCTACTGGCTCAATGGACTTTGGGCAATTATGCAACCTTGTGGATGCATATAGGGGAGGGCAGCAAGCAGATCAGTTCGTGGCAACGCGTTCTGGAAACCGGCCTGATGCCAGCTCCAACCCAAATTTCTGAGGAGTTCGATGAAGGAGGGTGGGGGAAAAACAGTTCGTTTTCAACCTACAGCCAAACCTCCGGAGAACCGAAATAAGGCCAATACAGCAGATGATAATGATAATTGGAGGAATAAGTTCGTTGATGAGGAGGAAGGGAGAATGTTCGCAGCTCGATTAAAAGACTGGCCACCACCGGTGGACAGGCAAGAATTGGCACGTTTCTTGGGGATAATAGGGCCATACACCATAGGGTTTAAAGAGTATCAGGAATACTCGCAGCCCTTGATGACCTTACTCAAGAAGGGTGTTGAGTGGAAATGGGATGATGAAGAACAGGATGCGTTTGACGAAGTCAAAAACATGCTGGCCTTAATCATAATTCGAAGGGCAAAAGGCCTCTCAATTAATACGCGGGAATCGGTAGTGCGAAATGACGACGAAGGGAAACCAGTCAGGTGGATCAAAGTGGATACTACTCTGACGGGAGCAGGGACAGGCATCGTCCAAAAGGATGAACCTATCCCGTTGCCCCCGGAGAAGTCCTATAAATTAGTCAACCGGAATGTCGACCCGAACATTGTCAAACAGCTTGCCGAAAGGTGTGCAGACTTACCGGTCACCATCACACAAAGGGAGCTTCACGCGGTTAGCCCTGCAGTCTCGAAAGAGTGCCGGATTAATGCTACCCGAGTAAGGGTGCCCTATGTTAAACCAAAGATGGTTAACGGAATGTTAGCGCAGGCGGTTGAATTATTTCCTGGGTTAATGGATGATCTAGGAGAAAGCCTTGATTACGATGCTGTTGACGTTGCAACGGTTGAAGTCTTCGAGACTACGCTTCTGGCTCCACCGAATGAAGAAGGGATCCCAGAAGGATCTTTAATCATAACGGATCCTTTAATGGAGTACTTCAACTCGCTTAAACCTGGAGAGGCACCTAAACAAGTCTACCATGTGGCCAAAGCGGCGTATGTGGCAAACGACTCGGAGCCGATCAGGGTTATCTTCCCCACGGTTAATGGAAAGGAACGCGTAGAAGCTGTTATAGACGGGGGATCCATGATAGTCTCGATGGCCAAGGCAGTAGCTAGGCGCCTGGGATTGACTTGGGATCCGTCCATACAGATCACTATGCAGGCGGCCAACCGGTCTCTTAAAAAGTCGGAGGGTTTAGCCAAGAATGTGTTGTTTCAGTTTGGGGACGTATCGGCACATCTCCAGGTTCATATTATGGAAAGCCCGGCGTATGATATACTCTTGGGTAGACCATTTGAGGTGTTAACTAAACTGGCGTCCTCTAATCGACCTGATGGAGAGTGCACAATCACAATCACGGATCCCAACTCTGGCCGTAAAAGCTCGATGGTCACATGGGCCAGAGGGACGTATATGCCGCCTACGGTTGAAGAGGTCCCTGATGAGGACGCTTCTCCCATTAAAGAAAGCACGAACGAGGAAAATTCGGCCCCTAGCAGGACGGTTTTTTCGAGCCCCTTCGAGGAACTGATTAATCAGGGAGAAGAGTTGGCTGTTCGGGTGGGTTTTAATTCGGCAGGGGATCTAGAGATCAAGGGATACCTAGAACCCCGTAATGGCAAATCGTTTACGGCAGATGAGATTAACACGGCGTACCTGTTAGCATCCAGAGAGAGCGAGGAGCTTAATCAGGATGTGAAAGCTTACCAACTCCTTAACGAGTTCGCGGCACCGCGATCAGGCGGACAGGACGCAAAAATGCGACATCAGGTGTTTTACCTTTGAGAGAGACCTACCAGAGTACCTAGGTATTCCAACGGCTAGGCCGACCAAAGTAAAGAAACCGAGACACGAGTTCAACCCCGATGTCCGGTGCCTGTGTTGCGAAAAGGCCGACTTTATTCGGGAGCCTGAGGAAGAGGTTCAACCCTCTCCTTGGATCTGGAATAAAGGGGTCAAAACGGTCAGAGTACTGATCAAGGGCATGATTGGGGCCGCTGCAAGTATGCGGGTGAATCTCTCGATCGTTATCTGCTACAGCAGGCCGCTTTCGACTTCTTCGCTGGTTGGGGGCGAACTGCAGGAGGGTTCGCCGTTCCCCGAGGTTCGGTTGAAGCACGGAGTCTGGGCCCATAGACAAATCGCAATTCTCCAGGAGAATGCGTTGAATTGATTCCACAGCGGCTGGTCCAACTTTGCGGACTGGCTGAATGATTCGACGGGCTCCAGACGAAAAATGACGTATCGGCAGTCCCAGCGTCTTTTCATTGAGCACTTTTCCCGCCGCCTTCTCCTCTTTCACAACCAACATGCCAACTTCACATGCGAGGGGCAACCAAGTACGCGCTCGCTGACAGAGGCTGTCCGAGCGACAATTGGGGAAAATGGAGGTGTTCTCGCGACGGCGATGACCCACGGATGTGTCGAATGGACACACATCAAGTGTTATCGCTTGGATTTGATTAATGAAGGAATTCTCCTTGGAACTGACCTCGACGATGTTGCTGGCATGGCAGCCTCAGCAACCGAAAATAATGTGGGTTCATTTAACATCTAGACATTGTATGTTTTCAACTTTTTTTCAGGCCCCCGAGTTAGCCGCCGATGACGCTGTAGATCAGTTGGGTTTGCCCCAGCAGCAAGCCGCACCTCAGGCGGGAACACCTCGCGGATATATCCGCTTGGCAGTAATGGATGGCAAGACCATTCAACATCGCGTACGCTCTTTGAAAATATATTTGCCTTCGACGATTTATCATGTCTATCTACAGAAATGCGCATTACATTTGTGCGAAGGCCCGCTGGTGAACTATAAAAACGGTCGATTTTGTCAGGTCCATCTCGACTTGGCTGACCTGTGCGGGATCATTCCCTGCGGCCGTCCCGTTCACCAGCCTGGGGCGCTGACTTGCGACAACCAGTCGCACATTGCATGGCAGCAACAGTACAATAACAGATTCTCACGCCTATCCTTCCCCGGCGTACAACGAGTTATCCGCCGCCAACAAACGGCTGCAGACAACGGCGGAATCATTCCCGCCCTTCGCGTTGAGCTTGGGCCGCTTGGAGACACCCCGGGAGATCAGGTTGTCCATACATTCCGGGCAAAATCGACTTACTGCTTGCAGACGGTACAGTGGGCATGCGGCTTTCCCATCGGATGGGGTAAATGTTACCGGTCAGAGAGCCCTCCTCAAGTTCTCGCCATTCTTGATAGAATTTGGTTGGACCACCCCCAGTCGAAACCCAGTTTCGTTGCGTACGATGACGCTTGTAGTCTTCTTCGACACATCGTCACGCAAGATCCCCACAGTGCATGGCTTCGCGAGAGTGACGTTTTTGGCTTGGCCAAATGGCTTGCGCCTGCGCCAAATGGCTTGTTTTGGGCGGGGGCGTGGATTTGGCTGGCATCACCCGCCCACGCCCGGCCGAATGGCTTGCAAGCCATTTTGCCGGCTTGGCATCAGCCAAAATCGAGAAGTGGCTTGTGCACTCTGCTCGCTGGTGGAGCCTCCAGTGCTCAATCTTTTATGATATATCGGTCACTGTTGTCCTCCCCTAGGGCTGTACCGCAATGCTCACATATTCATCCGCATCCTGCCGAATGCTGCTCATTGCTGCCATTAAATGTGAGTTCAACTTTCATTCCAAAGGCAAGCCAACTGGCTTGGGAGGCCCCACCACTATGTTGGACCTCTGAGCATATATTGGCACAGCAATTTTTTCCAGTGGCGTTGGCGATACAGATATATTCATCAAACTAGTCTTGAACTTGGCACATTTCTGACTCATGGATTGTTACCGGTGCAGTAAGCCAAGTTTCTCTGTTTTTATGACTAGGATATGTTTTTATAACCATAAAGATAAGCATCAGCTTCTCTGAACATCATCTGTTGCACTCAACAGTGCTTGCTTGACTTTGTTGAAACTTGAGTCCTGAGTAAAAATATCGAATATATGAGCAATCATTGATTAGAATAGCTGAAATAGACATGTTCAGTGGGTAAAGTGGTTAGTTCAAGGGGACAACATGCGAGGAAGCTTTTTTCTTCATCTCAATCAAAACGGCGGGCGCAAGCCATTTCGCCTGATGCCATCAAATTGGGCGGAGCACAGCTTGCGACCAAAAAGACCGAAAATCAGGCACTTAAGCACTCACAACCATGTCCATGGTCTATGAACTAACCCCTGCTACCATCTGGAGAAGAATTCAGAGCCAATTGGATTTATTTGCGAACGGTTGAACATGTCACAAGCCATTCTGCCGACAGACTGGCTTGTTGGCGTGGGTGTATTTTTCTTTATGTTGAACTTTAAACATCATCAAATCGGTGCTTGTCATATATATACACTCACCAAGACTGCTAGAATGCTCAGTGCCATTGAATTTGACCCCACACCCACCGCCTGCCAAATGGCGTGCACAAGCCATTCTGCCTGATGGCATCAAACTGGGCGGGGCACGGCTTGCGATGGGATATACCAAGTACAGGCAGTTATGGCCTTAAAAACATGACCCTGCACCCTAAATGAGTCCATACTGCCATCTAGAAAAGATTTCAAAGACAACTAACCTTGTTTTGAGAGCGGTTGAACATGGCTTAAGCCATCACAAGCCATTCTGCCTGATGCCATCAAACCGGGCGGGCGTGTGGCTTGCAACGACAAGTGCAGTGAAAGATCGATGAATGAGTCTCTGGAGCATTCCGAAAGCACTCACATACACTATTTTATCCTGTAGGTATATTTTGGGCCAGAATTCAGTTGATGGAACCAGACAGTATCAAATGACATGGTCACGTCACGCTTCCCCTGGGGTGAGCGTGATGTGACTGCGACGGCGGCGGGGGTTGATTGACATGTTGATGTTGTTATACAGGTCTCGAGTTGTTGGAAGTGCCAGTTGGTTTGGGGACAATGACAGCGAGCTGAAGAACAGTGTTAAAGAACAGCCACGGCAGCCAAGGCCGTTAATTGGGATGTTGTGAACATGACCATGAAGGAGAGGGAGGATGGCGGGCAAAAGATATGAAGAAATTGAAGAAACTCCTACAGTGAAATATATAGCGTAGCCGAGCACAAGCCACGCCCACGCCCAAGCCACGCCCGCCCACGCCCGCCAAGCCAAATTCAAACTCCGCTAAGCGGCGCAAGCCATTCAGCCAAGCCACTCGGCTAAGTCTGATGGCTTCGCACGACTAAATTTGTGGTAGATGCCTGGCATTATATCGGGCACCGCGCGACAGATATTTTGTGTCGCTTATGGTCCATTTCTCGTTCCTCCGTGCGTTCTCGTAGCATGCTAACCTCTTTATATAGGTGCAATCCGGCACCAACGAACGGCTCTCAACCTGATTTGATTCTTGTTGAAGAGGATGCCAATGGGACGAAACATCAAACACGCGCGTTCAATACCGAAACTGTTGAACAACTCAACTCTTGGTTGAATGGTTTTGAATCACAGCTACGCCAGATGTCGGATGTTAACTATGATTTCTTTATTCACGTTTTGATGATGATTTACGCGGAACGGGTAAAAAAGCAAGTGGATACCAAGGATCTGGGTCTTTCGGACGAGTTCTGGGCAGAGGCAACTGGGTGACTGAATCATTGTACTATTGATAGTTTGCTCAATCAAATTTGAATCCAAGAAGTTGGATGGCGGCGACGAGATCAAGACCAAACTGCGGCCACGAACGAGGTGGCAAAACGGCTGCTCCATCCTTGCCATTTGATGCAAACACGGAGTTGCCAATTCAGAGACCAGGATAACCACCGATACATGATGAGAAGGATCACGGCGGTTCAGTACAGCGCTTTGATCACTTTCGACGGGCACTTTGATTCTTTGATTCCCATTATTTCCCAGCGAACTCCAATGGATTCCGATGGAAATCAGCGGAGCGGACGGCGGTATGCGCCGGTGAGAACCATTCAAATACACTGAAAACCATTGGAATCTGCTGGAATTCGGTGGGTTGGGCGCAGAGTATTTCCATCGAAGTCCGGTGTGGTTTGACAAATTCCAGTGGAAGCCAGTGGAGAGAAGGCAGAAAAAAAATCTAGTGATATCCGGCGGAAGCCAGTGGGCGGAATCAAGATCCCAGTGTCCGCCACCGGATGCCAGTGGAAGCGCGGTGCTCGGCAGTGGCAGCCGCCATCAGCCAATGCCGTCCAGTGCCGATGGGCCGGTTGCTACCTCCGCGTATATTACTGGCAGAAGAAGGACCAGGATTAGACTCGTAACCAGTCTCTATGTTGAGTAACAAGACAGCGGAGTATGATGAAAAAAGAATTAAGCCAATCGGAGGAAAATTGAGCGAGAAAGAAAAAAAGCGGCGGAAGTGTTACTCGAACATAGAGACTGGGAGAACTTAGTACAGAAATAGGTCAATAGAATCAGCACGTGACAATAAAACGGACTTAGAAAAATTACGACGATCGGAATTCTCAACTTTCTCAACGGAAAAAATTGAATACTATGAAAGTTGTGGGCACACTTTGCAGTCTTGCTAACGTATTCAGAATTTTTTTAACTGCTCTTGTCTTGATGAAAACGACAAAATAGTTCAAACCCGGTAACCGGACCGCATGCACAGCCACACATCAGCCCCTGTCAGGGTAGTTTCCCCTTGTCCACTGCTCCTTGTCCGCAGATGCTAGAGGCACCAATATTTTTCTGGAGGATCTTGACTTACACATCACCCATCACTTGGTTAATACCAGTGGTTTTGCTGTTTTTCAAGGCCACACAGGATGTAGGTATATCGAACACCATATAAGAAGATAGTGAGGGTATGAAAAGACAGATGTCTGTTGTAGAGCTTGGAATACTTCCAATAGCATTTTCCAATGTTATTTTCAGTCGGAATTGCCCCCCAATAATCCTATTTTGCCCAATAAAAGCTCTGGATCAAAGTACCAGGAATCCAACTCTTTGATGCATTGTAAGCTGGGTTCTTGACTTTAAATCTTTTGAATGTAGCATATGGCATGTCACAGATTATGCACAACTTTCATGCGACTCAGAGTCGCGATTTGATGAGATGCAAAATTTTGAAGCTCGAAATTTTCTAAGTCCGTTTTATTGTCACGTGCAATTTCTATTGGCTGTTTCCAGTACTAAGTTGTCCCAGTCCCTACGTTCGAGTAACCTTTGACGCATTTTTTCTTTCTCATTCAATTTTGGTCCAATTTGCCTAAAATAACTTGCATTGTGATACTACTCTGTCTGTTACTCAACGTAGGGACTGGACACGAGTCTAGACCAGGATCGGCATTTAATTTAGTTATTGATCAGTGATGGTACCCGTATTTGGCAGTTGTACCCCTATCCTCACCTTTAGAGAGTTCGTCTAACTCTCCGCACTCCGGAATTGTGTTGTTCAGAGTCACCGGAAATTCTCCTGAGATCTGAGGTTTAAGTAAAGCACCCCATATTCCAGTTGGCACATAATTGCAACCAAAACCCCCAGTCTCAGTAGCAGTCATACTGTCGCTGGAACAGAGGATATCAGGGACATTTTCGGCCTTACCAAAACAATAAATTTGGCGGAGTGCCGTACGTCCACAATCTTTATGATGCTCACAAAAAAAACGACGATAGGACCGAGCCGACGGCCAGTACAACTGCCTCGACCCCACCGCAATCCTGAGGCAGAGATTTGCTGTTCAAGAAATGTCGAGCTCACTTTCGTAACTTCTAGATAGACCTAGGCCTAAGTTCAAACTCTCCACCCACTAAGCATATTTTGCAAAAACCGTGGTTGCGACGGGGGCTTTCAGTGATTGGTCAATTTACATTGGGCTCTGGCACTCTTTGTCTTTATACGATTTGTTCGAAATTCGTGAATTGTTAGCTCAGTGAAGTGCAATGTACTTGATCCGCCCAGGCTGGGGATTTACTTCATGCCCGACGCTCTCGCAACACCGAATGGGCAGTGCCTGGGCGCCGGAAGAAATACTTGCTCTTGGACAGGGCCCGCACACAAATTATTTTTGCATGTCAGCGTCGTAAATTATTATATGGATAGGATAGGATAGGATAGTTGCCGGCGCAAGGTCCCGCATCGGAACGGCCGGTGACCGTACTACATACACAAGGCGTCCTATGTATGCTACGGATGTACCTAACTAATCTCCA
The DNA here is from genome assembly GCA_029378375.1 of Mycena olivaceomarginata. Classification (NCBI taxonomy): domain Eukaryota; kingdom Fungi; phylum Basidiomycota; class Agaricomycetes; order Agaricales; family Mycenaceae; genus Mycena; species Mycena olivaceomarginata. The sequence goes on along the minus strand of JARKIC010000483.1, from coordinate 9,052 downwards.
CTGTTATGAACTAGCTCGCGTCGAATCTGTTCCTTTCCCGGCCTATAGGATAATCGTCAACCTTCCTTTTTAACAATTGCCAATCACAGGCAGGACGAGCAGTGCCAACCTAACCGTAATCAGCTAGGAGTCAAGTGCCAGTTCTCCGGCCCTTCACAGAATTCACTGACATCCAGAAAGTAACAACCATAAGAGCGAACCGTCTCCCAGATTCGCGGACAATTCCAGTCTGAGGATTAATGCACTTGAATCGTGTAGAGGTGCCTTCCTCAGCCTGTCATTCGGCTCCGTTCTTAGTTCTGTTCCTGAAATATACCCACGAGCATGAGAATGTCCCATGAAGTATTGATGAAATCCGTTTCAGTCGTTCCAGGTATGGGCCAAGAGATTGGCAGGAATCTTCGCACTCTCACGCCTTTCAAGAGACGCAAATCCCGGGAATTATTACTGGGTAATGAACTGTTTGGGTTCCGTCTGGGCGTGCAAGGAAGTTGAAATACCGTGGACGCCTGGCTCGACGTTGGCCTTATACCCATGGGTATCGAGACGTCCCTTCGTTATTTAGTTCAGACAAAGTCCCATCTTCCTCGTAGGTGCAACTCCTACTATCAGGAATGTTCTCGCTACGTTTCCTCGCCCTCTCCCTGGTTTCCGTTGCCTTCGCCAGTAAACTTAATGTAAGGCAGGCGACGAACACAAATGCAGCGATCATTTCCATCGTCGACGCTCTCGACGTTTCCTTGCACCACTCGGGACCAGCCATCTGTGCGTCCTCAGTACTGAGAAATAACCTTCAGCAAATTCAACCCTTGCAGTGACTCTCCAAGCGCAACACAAATTCAGCGATATCACCATCGGGGCACAGATGATCGAACTGGGCGCTGCGTTCTTGAAGGCCGACGTCGCCCTGGCGAGGACCCCAGCCAGCAGCGGCTCGACGACCGTCTCGCCCACCAACGACGAAGTCAGCATCACATATTCCGATGTCATGCAGTAAGTTCGAACGCCCAATTACCTTGTCTCAAAATGAGTTATTGCGCGCAGGCTCCTCTCAACCAGTCTTTCCGGCGTCATCGGTACCGGCGCGGTCCCCCACTTCCCGCAACTGGTCGCGGCTCTCGACCCAGTGATCGCAAACACGTCGCTGCAGCTCAACCTCACGTCCCCGGGGTCGCTCGTCCTGGTCCACAGAATGTATGTAGGCTGGAAGCCCGACAGCTCGATGGCTGACAAACCCCGCTTGAACCAGGATGCTCGATGCGTCGCAGTTCCTTGCGGCAGAAGGCTTCAACAAGACACTCGCCGCGCTGGGATTTTGATATACCGTCTTCTTTCTTGGGTCATGCTCCGGATTCATGGGTTTTATGAGTGGTCGCCAGAAGTCTGTTTTTATGTAACCAATCGAGTCTTGCGTTTTGCGTTTACCGAGGGAATGCACAGGCAGACGGATAAAGCCAACTTGGATACTTAACTGGATAGTAGCGGCGAACACACGAGTGTCAGCCAATGATCTCAATGGTTGCACGGCGACCTGCAAGTATCCTCATGGCCCGTTCTTGCCTTGAACACTCTCAGCAATTCGACGTCCAAATTGGGAGCGAATAGTTCTAATGTCATTTTAGCTTTACTTCCACGGACATACCATTCGATTGCGCCGAGCATGAGGCAGACGGAGTTGTCAAGAATTTGAAGGATTTCAAATTAGCATTCGACGTCGCGGCGAGGTTCTGGGTAGAGGTGGTGGGATAAGAACGAGACAACCATGTGGCTAAGCGTGAGTTGACACCGGTTTAGGAAAATGAAGACATAATACTGAGAGGACACCAATATTAGAACGCGCGCGCAGAGAAGGAGACAGCATGAGAAGAATTCATTTTAAATCGCCTTCGCACCACGTTGCAGCACCTGCATTCAGATGAGAAGCGACTTGATGCAAACGAGACACGGCACAACTTGAATTAATCCCGCTGTTTCCCTGTCTACACAATAGGCGTTATGGACGGCAGCTTCAAGACAGCGTAGGTGTCAACCTTAAATCTGGTCGAAAAAGTACAGTAACGGATCATAATCAGCGGCAGCAAGAGAGGAAGGTGGAGGAGCGGTCTTACCCGTCAGTCACACCTCCATGTCTATCTCGCAATATCCAGGGCCGACCGAAATGTGTGGAATCGAGGGGAAGTGTTCGCGATAATACGCAACGTTAGGTGGTGCCGCTAGAGACCTCGACGTAATATGCAGCGCCTGTAGTTTGCATCCTGAGCGCAAAACGAGCGCTGAAACGAGCGCTGCTATGCTTGCGCCGGGGTCTGGCACAAACCAATCCGCCGAAAGCTCGAGTGTTGTGAGAGAAGGAAGTACGAGACTGCCCAACAACTCTTTCGCACGGGAGGATGGAGTGGCAATGAGGTCGTACAATAACAACCGTTTGAGGTGGAGGAGCGGAGGAATGGTGAGATCTATGACTTCTGCAGGCTCATCGACAACCGCGAGGATGCAGTACTCCAAGTTGACGGAATAGCGTAGGATATCCGCGCATTCGTTCTCGTACAGACCATCGTTGATGATAATTGTTGTGAGTTGCGCCCAAGGCAGGACGAAGTCGGAAGGGGAAAAATGGCTGTCGAGATACAAGGTGCGGAATTGTGGGGCGTTGGTGAAAATTGTGGACGGGGGGAAGATCGCGACGCCGGGGGAGGCTTGTAACAGAGTATCACTTGTGCCAAACTCCAGTGAGCGAAGCATTGGCATATCACCGTCCAACAGATCGCAGTCCTGGAGGGGCATAATCATCACGACCTCTTCCCACCGAGCGCAGTGGCGAATAACAGCGTCTACAAATGGCTTCATCGATGGATGAAATCCGTTTGGGTCCACGGGAGCGGTGTATCTGAGATCAATGGAAAGAGAGCACTGTTTTGAGAGGCTCAACCGGGTTTCGAGCCAATGCAGCTGGGATTTATGAAACTGTTCCTTGTCGTCGAGATGGAGCTCTATACCGCGCCAAAGCAAAGGGGTAGTGAGAGCAATATCGCGCCATCGCCGGCAAATCTGACAAAAGATCCACGGCGAAAAGAGGCCCGAGGCGGGGGGACATGCCGGATACGGAGGGAGAAAGTTACGAAGATTTCGGAGGTAATTTCGGGAGGCAACTTGTCCACGACAGGATACTTGTAGGCATCGAGCTGATTTTGTAGCAGGTCTCGTTCGCGGTGCGCGTTCTGTAGAGCACTCTCGAGCGCAGGAATAATGCTGGCGTTGAGCTCTGACGCCCTTGAGCGTATGGCGTCGAGAGAGTTCATTTGTTCGCCAGGCCGTGCTTCTGAAACCTGGAATAAGTGGCATACGAGGATATTTATATTTCACCGACCTACTGACAGTCGTGCAAGGGATCTAGGGAGAAGGTGCTTGCTAGGGCTGCGAGCTGTACACTGCTAGCAGGAAAAGATTCAGATCGGGAGGATGAAAATTGCTGAGAAGCTGGTGAGAGGGATTATGAAGCTGACCAAATGCGATGGAACTGCGAAAACGCGTCGATGTGGATGAGAGGGAGCAGGACGCGGATGTTGACGTCGCGGTGTGGTGCAAGCAGATAATGCGTGGCAGTGCAGATAAGATAGAACCATCTAATCTACATACACGTGTGCTCTTCCCACGACTACCTCTCTTGACAGTGGACACTCGTGCAGAGGGCTCACCGAACTGATAAACCTCGCCTGAATACGCGTCCCACCAATCCGTCGGGGATTTTGTATCCTTTCTAAAGTTATCCGTCAGAGACTCCGATGGCAGGATGTGAAACCTCCAACTTCCATATTGAACATGGGAAACTCTCCCAGCTCTTATGATCTATCGAGTTTGCGGCGCGTCGGGTATCTGAAGAATGGCACTTTACCTGGACGGTAGTGCTTTGCGATGATGATATTTATCTGCAATTTTGGAACTGCCTACATCGCTGGCGTCATGTCGCCAAGGAATCGATACTCAAAAGAGGATCTGTTTCTGGATTTACCCAGTCAGCCCCCAGCTGGCTCTTCGGCAGTGGCGCTTGTCGTTCGGTTTTGGTCAAAGTAACACTTGTGTTTTGGAAAGAAAACTAACTTATCTGAAACCGGATCCGCGCGTCGCGGTCCTTCATCCTCGGCGCGGTCGAGACGGCGACCTGACTTGACTGACACCCACCATGATCGACATCGACGAACAGGCTCAGCCTCATACAGCTACATACATACTGACGAACGGTGTTCGACGTCCGTCGCGAACGAATCTCCCCGGCGCGCTGACGTCCATCTGGCAGCGAAGCACCCAGGTACCGCTTGCGCTGTCCAACATTCACCCGTCCAAAGCCCATCGTATCTATCCGCCCGCCCCTGCCCCAGGGCCTCGCATCATTCCACCTCTCCATCATCTCCATCTCCAGGTTCTCTTCCACTTCTCCATGGCTATCCAGTATCTATCCAACAAACACCCCTTGCCGCTTGCGCTGAATCTCACACCCCTGCGCCGAAAACAGCTATCATACACTCCATCCATCCATCCGCGGCCGCAGTCTGCCTGCCACCGAAGGAAGGTACAATCTCTATAATATTATATTTATTTACTGTTCGGTGCAGCCCATGTACCGAGGCGAGCCATCGTCTATGTATACGTCGCTATCCTCCCGCCGCTCCATGCCATGCCATCCTCCCTCGACAAAATAAAATAACAGTGTGGTTTGATATGTGCGAACCAGAACAAGATCATGCGTGTGCGTGCGGTGCGGGTGACCAAGAACGGATGAAATGAGAGTGAGATAATTATCGAGGTGTGGGGAGTAAAGAAAAGAAAAGAAAGCCCAAGCGCAGGAAGACCAAGAAAGAGTATGTATGTACGTATGGATAGCTGAGTAGTGCGCAAAGGAAGAATGTACGATAGGGGCGGTTAGCGAGGGAATGGCATGGGTGAATGAGCGTTAGGTTAGGCTGGTCGAGTCCGTGATGGCGTCGCCGTTTTGCAAGTCGTGTACATTGTCGCTGTGCATTGTAGTTGGCAGCACCGTCGGAAGGAATGAAGGCCGGGCGGGCTCAGCACTTCTCCCACATCTTCACCGAGTCGCTAGATCGTACAACCATCAGCTTTTCTCTCCAAAGAACGAAGGGAAGGGAGACGCACACAACCATCGCGCGATGGAACTCGTCCTGCGGCCACGTGTTGTACCACTGGTTCTTCGCGCGCAAAAAGTCGAGCGGGGCGGCTAGACGCGCGTTACAATCAGCATTGCTACCGAGGGTGCAGAGGAGGGAAAAGAAAAGACGCACTGCCCGACCCATCGAGCCACGGCTTCTCCGGCCCGTCGGGGAACCACCCGTCGTCCCGCCCACCGCGACGTTCATGATCAGGTAGAAGCCTAGCGCGCACGCGGTTCGTCAGTCTTGTGGCGCGGAGAAGCGAGCGAAAGAGAGACTCACGCTGGTCAAACGGCGCGGCCTTGGTCCCGTTCACCCACGGATTGTCCAGCACGACGCTCTGGCTCCCGTTCTGCACGACCGTGGGGAAGTCCCCGCGCTCCCAGAACGACTGCTTGATCTTCGTCTCGAACATGTACTGCAGCCGCGAGTCGACGTACATCCGGCTGTGGGCGCGTCAGCGTGTGCGTCCGCAGCGAGGCGAAGAGAGGGGAAAGGGCTGGGAATAAACACGCACATAAAGTCCTCGCTCCACTCGAGCGCATACGTGTGGAACCCGTCGTCGTACCGGCCCCGGCGCCTTACCCACCACCCGTACGTCTTCGCCACCGCGTTCAGGAACGTCGCGGGGCCCCAGTTGAGCGACGAGCGCACGTAGTTGATGCCCCTGTGCCGTGTCGCGCCGTCAGCATTATTCCGAAAGCGTAAATGGAAGGGGAGGGGGGGAGAGAGGAGAGGGCACGCACTGTTTATTATAGCTGGGCCCGTTCCCGCGCGCCTCCATGATGTCGATCTCGCCGCTGAGCGGCCACCCGCCGTACACGCTGTCGACGGGCAGCATCCAGATCGCGGGCCACAGCCAGTCGCCCGTGGGGAGCTTCGCGCGCACCTCGACGCGGCCGAATCTGGGGGGGGGGGGGGGAGTGCGTCAGAATTCGGTTTTGTATGCTAGGCTAGGGAGGGAGGGGAAGGATGGGAGGAGACGCGGCGCATGATTGACGAAGAGAGACAACACTCACTTCATGCTCGCACTCCGCCGCGTGCTGATGCGCGCGCTCATCACGGGCGGGAGGATCTTGCCCTCAGTGGCGTTCGAGACGGCGGAGCACGCGGCGAGGTACGCGGGGAGGTCGAGCGGCGCGTCGGGCGCGATGCCGCCGCCGCCGCTCGTGCCCTCCGTCGTGTTGATCCCCGCCGCGCCGTGCCCGCTCGTCGTGTACCCCGACGAATGCGTGAGGTTGTACGTGCAGCCCGTGAGGTTGTTACACCGCGCCGTCTAGAGTGAGAGTGCGGAAACGGTTAGAGGGAGGAGGGGAGGGGGGGAGAGACGCACCGAGAATGCTCCCCTCGGGGAGGACGTCGCTCGTGAGCGTGGGGACGAGGTACAGCTGCCCGTCGCGCACGAAGCTGTTCGCGTCCGACGCGGTCGTCATCTCGAACTCGCCGTTCCTGGGGGGTGTGAGCACGCGGACACAGCGAAAACCACGCGACTTACCCGAACCCGCTCGCGTCGACCTCGCGCAGCCAGGTGCCGCCCTCGCCCGCGACGCCCGTGCCGAACAGCCCCGCGGTGTCGACGGAGGAAAAGTCCTCGTCCATCACGGGGCAGAGCTTGTCCGTCAGGAGGAGGACGGAGGTGTACCCGAAGTAGGTGCGCACGGCGCCGGCGGCGATGCCTGGGGCGTGCGCGTCAGCGGTACGGTGGGGGGGTAGGAGGAGGGACGCAGCGCACCGAAGAGAATCATGCCATACGTGATCCAGTACGCGGCGCGCGAGTGGGGGTCGCGCACGCCGACCCAGGGCTTGAGGAGGGACGTCTTCAGCGTGGGGCGCGCGCCGGGCTTGGGCTTGGGGGTGTCGTCTGCGGGTCACATCAGTATTCAATTTTTTTTGGGAGAAAGAACAGCACCCACCATCTGCGACCGTCGAGCTGGGGACCAACAGCGCCGTGCTCTTCGGCCGCTCCCGTCGCAGGCGCGCAGTGCTCGGCGCGGCGTAGATCGTCAGCGGGCGTGCGGGCGGGGACGCGAACGCCTCGCGCTTGCCGCCGGGCTTGCCGTCGCCGGCGGTCGTGGGGCGGCTGTTCGGGCGCAGCGAGGAGGTGCCGGTGCCGGGGCGGCTGCCGGGGTGCGGGGGAGCTCGACGACCGACGAGGCGCGCGTGCTGGCGGGGGTTTGCGAAGTACGAGCCCGAGCCGGAGTGCGCGTGGGTGTGGCCGTTGGGGGTGTGCATGGGCGAGTGCATGCCCGGGACGGGGGTGTCGAACGACGCGCTGAAGCTGCGCACGGAGGCGGGGGGCGAGAAGGGGTTTGCCTGGGTGGGGGTGCCGCCGCCGGCGAAGGGGTTTGCGGCGGCGTCGAGGGCGGCGGGCGGAGGGGGAGCGGGAGAGGGAGTCGCGCGGGGCGGGCGGGGTGAGGAAGGAGAGGCTGCGGGGGCTGACGGGCGGGGACGCGGCGGGGGAGGACGACTCGGACGCGGCGGGGGAGGCGTCGCTGCTGCCGGAGGCGGGGTGCGCCGCGAAGGGCGGGTTGGGCGGGAGCGGGGTGAAGTCGAGGGGGGCGGGGCGGGCCATGGGGAGAGTCTTCTTCTTCTCCTTCACACAAGGGGAGACTAGGGCACTCAAACTAGGCAGACCAGAAAGCAAGGCGGTAATATAGAAAAGGGCTCGCGATTTGTACGCCACCGGCCATTGCCCCAGCAGTCAACCGATGCTTCTGCCTTCTTCGTGTCATCTCGGCCGCATGCGTTCCATCGCGTCCCTATCAAGGGGCACCCAATCTGCCTGCCACCCTGTCGCGTCTGCCTTGTCTAATCTTCGGCTTGTACTCCCTTTCTTGTTCTCGTACATCCCGGTCCCCGGAAAACAAGGGTCTCCAGTCAGAAAAGAAAAGTCGGCGTTTGTCGCTCCCAAGTAGTCTGCATCGGCGTTTGCGAGTGGAGAGATTCTCTCAATTTCGCCATCAGGAAGAAGGAAAGAACAGAAAACATACCAAACACCCGATTGGGCGCGGAATCCCATCGGAATCCCAATCAAATCCCAAGGCTATGTTGGATTTAAACGGCGTTTAGGTACGCGCGCGAATGCTCCCACACTCACTTACTGTTAATTGGATGAAGAGGCGGTGTCCGGACGGACGGAGATCTGCAGATCGGGCATGACGGAATGCATGCATTCAGTCGCGCTATCTCTGATAGTGGGCCTGGCGCTTGTTCTGTCTTTGACGGCGAAATCCCGCGTCCGAGTCCAACCGAAATGGAACAACACCAGGCCCAGGGCGAAATCAAGTCGTTGATAACATTAATATTCATAAAAAAAACATTCCATCCATCTCGGTGGTTTCTTGTAGACCGGCACCTTATCGGTGAGTCAACATACTGAGCTCTAGATCTCTTTCGGAATGAGAACAAATGGGAAAAAAGTGACTGCACCAAACAACTCCACGACCTGGCCCGGAGTCGAACCGGGACTCCCACAGATACAATGACGCATGGGGCGAAAGTAATGTGGGTGTGATCCATTCACCACCATGCCTTATACCACATATTCAATCCTTGGATATAAGTATCCCACCGTTTCAAAATCCCGGTGAGAGAACGAAAAAAGTCGCCAAGATCACGAGCATGACCTGGCCCGGATTCGAACCGGGGACATCCACCGTATTCCGTATGCATACCTATTGTAAATAAAGTGGGTATGAGCCATTCACCACCAGGTCTTACTCCCTCCTTCTACAAGCTGTATTTATACCCACTTTTTGGTGTCTACATAACAAAACGAATTAAATCGGCGCTGGACAAAACTTTAGCTGAAATAGCTACAACCTGGCCGGATTCGAACCAGGAGCACTCCTATGCACCAATGGGGGCGGAATTGCTAAAGTGGGTAGGTG